>VXBQ01007383.1:418778-453844 GCA_013400175.1 Phainopepla nitens
CTCGGCCCGCCCCGCCCCGGCTCAGCCCGGCCTTGCCTCCTCCCCGCGCTGCCGCTATCTCCGGCCCGGCCCGGCGCGGCGCTGCCCGGCCAGTCGCTTTGCTTCGGAAGTGGGGTTCGTGCCCGTGCCCGTGTGCACCGCGTCCTCCAGCGCAAGTACTCCTGTTTCCCGCTTTGGGGGACACCGGGGTTGGGCGGAGCAGGTGCGCGGAGCCGAGGGTTTGTGTTTCACTTTTATATTTGTCTTGGCCGTAGCATGCTTCTGAGCGAGTCGCAGGCTGTTGAAAAAGGGGCTTGGGAATGGCTTCATGGCTCAAGGCACTGTCCCACAACCGGGGTTAAAGCCGCAGAGGAGTGCGTGAAGCTCTTCTGGTTGGTGACAGAAAGAAGATATTCTTCTAAGTTTCAGAAGGGTGACACTCCCCCATGTATGCATTTCAGGTTGAATGAGGATCAAAGGAGTTTATCCATCTACTGATGACATAGTTAGCAGTGTGTGCGCTGAAGTTTCTTGCTTTGTTTTATCCGGTCCTTGGCGGCGCAGTTCGGATTTGACAGCGCGGGTCCGTGACGTGCGCGGTCCGGCCTTGCCGTGCGGCTGCGGCGCCGCTGGGGCAGCGCGCGGGTCGGCGGCGCTCCTGCGGGGCTCGGCTGCTCCCACACTCTGTTGCCTTAGGGAGCTGCTGCACGCCCTGCTCATCTTCTGTGCACTGTTAGCTCTCTGACTTCTCCAAGTATTGGATCGGATGAGCTGTAATTCGGGATTTCATTCTTAGTCTCATGTTAAACCCTGTTTTGAGGCAGCAAATCACAGGTTGTTTTCCCAGCTTAAGCGTTGTGTTTTGATGTGTGTCTACCAACACGGCAACATGTTAAAGGCTGCTGGTGTGGTATTAAAATTGCAGGGATTCCTCAGAAGGCTCAATAGCTCAAGAATTACCTTTTTTTCCCCCCTATTTATTCCAGTTGAACTTAAGTGGAGGTGGCATAGTGTCTTTGAAGAGCGTATAGAGCAGCAAAGCAAGAGCAGTGTGGGCAGCATGCTCGTCTGAGAGCAAGTGTGTTCCTGGTTTATGGTTGTGCATCTGCAGGTAGGCATGACTGATTTTTCTCTTTCAGCAGGCATCACTTAGCAGTGTGTGCACAAAGATCTTATGGCTGATGACAGAGAGAAGACATGTTCACAGGGTGAAACTCTTCAGCTTGTGCAGTTTAGATGAAATCGTGATCTAAGGAATTTATTGTTGACATAATTAACTTTCAGGGAATTAAATAAACTGGTCAGTTAATTGAATTGTATGGTTAAGATCAATAGTAATAATGCAACAGATATAATACTAGGGACCTGGAAAATGTTAATGCCACAAATATTTAAATAGCTTTCTGTATCTACTTCCAAGGAATTGTCTAATTGTGTCCTCTCCCACTGCCACAAAGATTCATTCACACTGTTGCATGCACACTCACTACCCTATCTCAGGAGGTCTGCATGTGCATCTCCAGCACTATTGGCTCTTCTGGCTCTGGGGCTTCTCTTGTTTCCACGTGCTGTCTGTGGGAGGTGTGGTTGCTCCATATTTTTGTGTCTCTGTGCAATCTACTGGTCCATTCACCAGCGTAAAAAACCTCTCTCCAAGTTCGCATATATGCACCAAAATTGTGTGTGGCTACTTTTTGCACCCTTTGTTGTTGCTATACTAGCTGGAGTAGAAAGCTCACAGCGTCCTACAGGAATCCTGGCTGCTCTGCCTCACCTAGGCAGAGGTCATAGCACTGTTAAGGGCAACATCTGACCATGTCAGACCACATCCTGGCTGCTGTTCCTTCTGTTGCCCTCTCCATTCCCCCTACTGTTGCAAACTTTTGTGCTTCTCAAACATTAACAGCTTTCCAAGCTGGCTCTTGTTCTAACAGACTCTTGTTGGTAATGCCTGGGCTATAATGTTGGCAGCTTACTTCTCAGCTTTTCTTGTGCAGAAGGTTTCTGTGCTATGGTGCGGTCTTGGTGGGAAACTGATTATCTTTCTCCCTTTCTGAGCTGCGAGAGAGTGCAATAATGAAGCACTGCTTTGTCTTTATTGGTTTTATCCATTTGTAGTCAGGTGATGCCACCTGCTGACAAGAGAGTTAGGTGACAACATAGCACACGACCATGTATTACCACAGGGATCTGAGGGTATTTAAAGTGTATTTATGCTATTTTATATTAATCATCATAATCAGTGCATTTCTTTCTTTTGTAAAAGGAAGGTGAAAAATAATTTTGAGGATTGTTTTGTTGTATGCACCTTCTGTGCACACATGCACATGAAACCAGTTATGTTTAAAGGTGACTGTTAAGGTAATTACTAATAATTTTAGATAACATACGTAATTAATTTAAAATGAAAATTAAAATGGAAAACATAGAAGAAGAAAATACAATGAAAACCTCAAAATTTTCTAGTAATTACATTTTTCATGGAATTCATGTATGATACAGGCACTCTTAAGAACCTATCACTTAGTTTTGCTACTTTTGATGTATAAATATGCTTTTAAAAACAATTCCTGTAGAAAAAACCTGCAGCACTGTGGGGAGAAATATCCTACCGTATCAATGGAGTACAGTGTTCTTATACAATTGAACAATGTTTGTTTTCCCTTGAGAGAAAAAGCAAAAAGAGATGAGTTATGTAACCACAGGTTTCCATAACTCAGTGTGTCTGGCTAGGACACGGAATGCTTTCTGTAGTTGGAACTTTGTGGAAGCAATAGGTGAAGTACAGCAAACTGGGCCCAGGCATGGGAGAGGTACCTCAGATTGGGAACTGAAAATTTATCAGTACTAATTCCAGGTATTTGTGTTTTACTGCACCTCCTTAGCAATGACAAAATACTGACAGAAAATTAATTTGCAATATCCACACTAAAGACATGTTGCTTCTCTCTCTTATTTACTGCTGCCTGAAGTTACATCTGTGGTGTTCTCTGTGTCAAAATAATGGAAGAAAACTTCTTGCATTCAAATTTTCATGGCACAGGCGAATGGTTAAGGACCTGCATCTCATTCATCCTGCTGCTTGCAAGGGGCTTGGTGACACCACAGCAGATTTCTCTAAGATTGTTTCTTACTTTAAGGAGGAAAGAAAACCCCAAAGAGTCAATTCTGTAGTTCACAGAACCGCAGAATAATCTGCGATGAAAGGACCCAGAAGTACAATTGAGTCCAGCTCCTCCAAAGTGAAGGGCCAATATGGGGATCAAAACTAGCACCTCGGTGTTATTAGTGTTGTGTTCTGACCAATTGAGCTAACCTCAGGGTCAGGTTGCACTTGTGTAAGGAGCTCCTTTTTGAAATACTAAATAAAAGTCAGTATTTATGCTCCAAAATACATAGTGGACAATGAAGTGTAAAGTCATTGCAGCAAAAAATACTGATTTCAGAGACAAATAAACTGAGAATTTAAATTTCTTTCCTCAGGCTTTGTAGTTTGACTTCCCCAGGTCTATGTTTTGTTTTGTTTTCAAAGACAGCTTGGAAAAGTGAACACAGCAGTTACTAACTTGAAATAGAAAATATATAGTAATACAATAAAAATAGCATATATTTTTATTTTAAAAGTTTTCGTGTTGCATTGTTTACAAACTAGATTCTTGGTATCAGAGATATTGTAGCATTACTGCAGCATCAAGGCAGTACAGCACATAGGACCAACTCCACGTGTCCTTTGCCACCTGATCTCCAAAGCTTGCTTGTGAGAAGTGGCTTCACTTCAGAGTAGATGCCTCATTTCCAAGTTAAACATCAATGCTGCTATCTTTATCTCATTTTAATCTCATAAGCAAAGTAAAATCTTGCTAGTCTGCTTACAAGAAATTCACTTTTTACATTCTTTTTTTCCCCTGCAGTGTCTCTAAAAAAAATAAAATGTGCTGTGAGTCAAAAAGGAGGTTTTTGCTCCTCTATGCAACCCAAAAGGGGCAGGCAAAGGCCATAGCTGAGGAAATATGGCAGCAAGCAGGTGCCCATGGACTTGAAGCTGATATGCACTGTATAAGTGAAATGGATAAGGTGAGATACTCCATGCTGTTTTGAAAAATATGTATTGAAGAACTGAATTCTTCTTCACATGCTAGAGTGGTGGCTCTTGATAATCATGAAGGCTAGCATATGCACCCACCTAAAAACATCATCTGATGTCAAATTTTTGTTCTTTGTCAATCAGTAATTTCAGCCAATACTCAGAGTTGCATAATAGCCCTCTGCCAAAGATACATCGTGTGATTTTTCTTATTAGAACTGTCAATTAGTATGTCTTTATCTCTCTTCTAACAATGATACAGTGACTTCTTGAAAACTTTTTATGTATGCAGTTGTAAATGAATTCTGTATTTACAGGTCAAGTCTACTGTTAGTAGAAATTTATGCTTTTTTCTTGTTTGTTTGTTTGGTTTTGGTTTGGGGGGTTTGTTTGGTTTTTTGTTGGATTCTTTGGTGGTTTTTTTTTGTTTTGGTTTTTTTTTTTGTTTTTTTTTTTTTTTTTTTTTTTTTTTTTTTTTTTTTTTTTTTTTTTTTTTTTTTTTTGTTTTGTTTTTTTTTTTTGTTCTGTTTCTGTTGTTGCATTGATGTTCTGTGTTCTGTTGACTGTGAGCTCCAGCATGGCCCGGAGCTTTTGTGGGTGTTTCTTGTGTTGCTTGGCATATGCACTCATTTCAGTTCCCACAGACTCACTTCAGGTTATGTTCTAGAACAAAATAAAAAGCTTGGCTGGAACAAAGAAGGGCTTTTTATTACTTGCTGTTATCCAGGAGTAAGAATGTGAAAACTTAGTTCTGTAACTAAAAGCATTATGGACTTTAATTTCCTTCACAAAGTACTCTCAGCTGTATGCCCTCAAACTAAAACATATAAAAACCAAACAATCAAAGTTTGATAGCCTGGTATTTTGTATGAGATGAGGCGAAAATAACATCTAAAAGAGTTTTTTTCTTGCACTTGAAAATGTGAGACGTTTTGAATTAATGTGCAGTAAGTATGTAGCTGAGTGTAAGAAAGAGACTTCTATGCAGCCAGCAGGGAATGTGAAGATTCTTCTTATATTCTTGCATGTAATTTCTTTTTCATTTGACAGGTTTGGAGATTAGTTTCAGGAAGGTGATAGTCAGAACATTTCTAGCCCTGTTAGTGTCAGTTAGAAAGTCTGTCTTTATGTAGCTTTTGAGTATTTTCAGACTTTGTGCAGGTCTGTGGATGGAATAGGTGGTTAGAGAGCCAGTAATAATAATGTGATCTTCTTGCCATTCGAAAGTGAATAGTCCAATACTGCTCAGGTCTCAGGAGTTGGTTGTTTCCAAGTAGTGTCTCTCACTTACAATCCCAGGGGTGAGATAAGGTCATAAGTCTTTGGTTGGTTACGGTGATTACATTTTATGAAGACTGAAATGAAGTGCAAGTGAGGTAGGAGCAGTCAAAAATGGCAGGCTACATGGAGATCGTCTCAAGTCACAGTGTGTGGAGTCAGCCTTGGATGAGTTATCTGAATAAGTACATTTGTCATGATATGTATTGTTCTGGATGAGACAAACCTGGCTGTCTGATCCCATCCTCTTCTTTCAGCAACCATGCACAGCTTGAGCAGGCTGCTCACTGCTCTTGTGTGGCATTGCTGTCCTCAGCTGAGGAGAATGTAACCTAGTTAATTAAAGAATGAGACAAACCTGAAACACGAAGGATATAGGAAGAAATGGAAGGTAGAGTAAAAAACTATGTAGTTGTGTTAGGTTCTTGCTGGTCTGGTGACGTAGCAGACCTTGCAGTAATTTACACAAATTATTGCAGAACCTATGACACCAAATGTCTGGTTTTCACAAGGTGTCTAAGTCTGCAGACAAGAATCTACAGTGGAGTAAGCAAGAATTTAGTGAGCTAATCATGCCTCTGTTCTAATACATCATAGTTCCTGAGCTTGTATCTTTTTTATTTTTTTAATGGAGCTCATTTTAGTGTATATTCTCATGTGATACTAGTAGACCCTTACTTTCTTTGTTTCAAGAATTTGCTTTTCTTTGAAAATGCAGTAGTCACCTGTGGCAATACACTGTAGAAGCTATGGATCTGTACTTATCAGATCAGCTGTGGAAGTTTTGAAAATCTGAGTTCTTATTGCAACGGGACCCTTAAGGCCTTTTTTTTGTACGACTTAAGAGTTCAGTTTTGAAAGTCTCTGGATTTTGTGAGTACTAGGAATTTGCCTGAACTTGTAAAAGACAAAAGCTGTGTTTGGAAGGTTCCTAGACCACAACTCACTGAAGTCTGCCAAAATCCCAGGGAATATCCTTGCATGTTTACTCTATTCACTTGTGCTTCTCTAGGCCTCTGCTCTAGGCCACTGTCAGAGGCAAGACATGTAGTAATTGAAGTTTACCATGCAACTGCTTTTAGCTTCTTCAGGAAAGATTTGGAAACATTGCCATCAGCAAAACCCCTTTAGTCTGTTTCTATGTTATTCTTAGCCTTTTTGGATTGTAGGTGTCAGGTAATTTTTTCACATGGCTTGACAAGGAGATAAAAGTTTGAGTGATTTATTGAGGGAGGTGTTTAGAGCATAACTCCTCAAAATCTGGAGTTTTGAATTGCAGTTTTGAAACTGCTCTGAGTGAAACACAGCACCTCTTGCAAGCTTTCTTTTTATTTTCTCATAATCCTATTATTTTTATTAAACTTAGAATGCTGGGAGGTCATTTAAACTGCGACCCACAGGGAGCAATAGAAGGATCTTAGGTTGCCTATTATAGCAAAAAAGAGGCCAAGGAGTGATCAAATAGCAGCCTGTGTGAGCCAAACTGGACAACAGGAGGCCAGATCCATTGGGTGCTGCCTGATAAACTCAGATTTGACACTAGTGGAGAAGTTCTGCTTGGAAGAAGCTGCTCAGAAAAGGCCTTAGAAGTTTTCAAAATGCAGCCAGTTGTAGCTGACTGAATGCAGCGCTGGCTGTTAGTGGCACTTGGGACCTGGGGTGGGACTAGGTGCTCTCCAGAGGTCATTCCCAAATCCTGGACTGGAGCTGTGTTTCACAGAGGTCACTGCCCAGAGGCTGTAGGGGTGCTGCGAGAGGATTTGCGTGGGTGACCCGACTGACAGCATATTGGCACTGTGCTGCAGCCTGCTAAAGATGGGATAGCCAAAGATCCTGAGTGCTTTTTCCTTGAGAAATAATAAATGGTTGCATGAGATCCGAATTTATGGATTTGACACACAGTCCCTACTACAGGCAGTTCTTGTCAGCGTGGTATAATGGGAGTAGCCCCCATGAAACTCTGGGAAGTGTGGGAGACCAGTATCAGCAAAGGACAGACAAGTGCATTTGGAGCACGGTGAATGGGCCAGAATTAATCAGACTGTAGAGCACAGTGTCTGATTATCACTCTTCAGAGCTACCTTAATTCCCCCAAAAGCACTGGGGGTTTTTTTGGGTATGATAATCTCAAAGGTCTTTTCCAACCTAGTTAATTCTGTGATACTGTGATTCTGTAACATGGAAATCATGAGACAGGACCAAATGTTACTTATTGGAACTTAGAAATGATCCCTACAGTTTGCATGGCCACACCCCACTTACCTGTGTGAAATCATGAGGATTATGGCTGTGTGATTGTGATCATATATACAAAAATATATTTTCCGCTTGACAAGTATAATACTGTAAGAACTATGTATTTAAGCTGAGTGCAGTTGTGAAGTATTCTTCATGTATGTACTAGTCTGTTCAAAGTTCTGCCCTTGGACATCTGTATTTAGGGTCATAGGATATTTCTGGTTGGAAGAGGCTTCATGGGGTCATCTTACAGCAAAGTCAGTTGAGGTCAGAGCAGGTTCTTCAGGGCTTTATCAAATCTGGTCTTGAAAACCCCTAATATGATCATAAGTTACATCCCCAAAATTACTTGTAGTTACGTGAAAGACTTTCTGTGTCTTAATAAAGGTAAAATGAGGTTAAATGGTTTTCTGCGTACCCTTGGGAAGAAGAAAGGTGAGAAATAGAGTATCTAAGGCCACAATTGTGTATCAGATGGCACCTCATAACTTAACTTGTTCTGTTGCTTGTAGTATGACCTGGAAACAGAAAAGGATCCTGTAGTTATTGTTATTTCCACTACTGGGACAGGAGATCCACCAGACACTGCCCGCAAGTTTGTAAAGAAAATTCAAGACAAGACCTTGCCTCCTGACCATTTTGCACATCTCCAGTATGGATTGCTAGGTGACTTAGTATTTTCTATATTGTTGCAGAACTTGTCTGTCAGTGAATAATTTTTTACATGTTTTTTTGTTTCTGAATAGGAGGTTTGGGCTTTTTTAGTGCTTATAAAACATTTATTTTCGTAAACAGCAGCTTATATAATGTCTTCTATGAGCAGTAAAGGAAAAACATCACAAAAATTATCTGAATGTAAGTGACCAATGTAATTTTTTATAGCTTAATTTTCTTTGCATAAAAACCATATGATATAAGCTATCTATAACTGTTTGACGTTTAAATTTCATGTGAAGTCTACAGAGTTTAGTAAACTAGATTAGTTTATTTGACTGTGTGAGTCATTGGGCATTTTTCTCTACAGAAGGAAAGGCAATATAAAATGTTCTTAAAAGTAAAAGCTGTAAATCTTCCCATCCTTTTAAATTTGCAGTAAGACTTTAGTTTTGAATGTTGTACTCATCAAGAGAATGAATGTACTTTCAGCTTAAAGATGGATGAGTAAATACAGATTTGGCAAAACGCATGATACATCTTGAGCTGATGGTAAGGTTAGTTTGTTGTTTTTTCAAACTTAACTTATAAAAAAACTCCAGAAATGTCTATTTAAACCTAGGTTATTTTTACCTGACAAGTTCAAGTTGATAGATGGGAGTGAGGAAACTTCAAAGTTTCTTATAAGGAAGAGACCCATTAGAAGGAAATTTCTACTGGATATATAATGTGGAAGTCTGAACTATGTGCATCCTAATCTTGTAGCATTTTGAGAAGCTGAAATAATTTCACTTTAAGCATTTAACACATAACAGTTTCTGAAATGGTCAAGTTTTTCATAGCTGACTGCATGCATATCTGTATGTGTAAAGATAAGTATTCTATTAACCCAGAATTTTATTGTGGCGGAAATTATTATAGTGTCTAAATTACAACATGACTCAAGTATAACAAGTTATCAGTCCTAAAATACATTCATAGTATCCATCTAAACTGGTCCAATGAAATGTTTGCTTCAAGTACTGTACTTGAGAGAAAGCAGAAGTCCTCTTAAAAGAAAAAAAAAGACTGTTACAGGGAGAGGGGAATGCTCCATTATTAGATGGCATCATGGTTTAACCGCAGCGAGGAACCAAGCCTCACCCAGCTGCTCTCTCACTCCCCCAACCCCTCCCTGGTGGGATGGAGGAGAAAATAGGAGGGGTAAAAGTGACTACGCTCATGGGTTCAGATAATGACATTCTAATAGGGAGGGCAAAAGCCTTGAACACAGGGACTTAAAGCAGAACAAGGAATTCATTCCCTTCCCCATGGGCAGGCAGGTGTTTCAGCCGTCTCCAGCAAAGCAGACCTCCATCACACGCAACAGGGATTTGGGCAAATAAGTGCCATCACTGTATATGGCCTCCCTTCCCTCTTTGCCCAGCTTTATGTGCTGACCGTGATGCCATGTGGCATGGGATGTCCTTTTGGTCATTCTGTTGGGGTCATTTGTCCCAGCTCTGTCCTCTTTGTGCACCCCCACCTTCCTCTCTGGAGAGGAGAGGAGAGGCCAGGCCAGGTCAGGCCTTGTCTCTGTGTAAGTGCTGCTCAGCAGTAACCAGAACATCCCTGAGTTATCAACACTGGTTCCAGCACAAATGCAAAATACAGCCCATGCCAGCTATGATGAGGAAAAATAACACTATTCCAGCCTAAATCAGCACAAGTGGAAATAACAAAGATCTAGTGGTTTGAAATTGCACACAAGAAAGGGTCAGGCTGTGAAAAATTCCAATAGCAATAGTGAACCAGTGGTGTGGATTACTTAGTGGATTTTTGAAGATGGACATAAAACCAGTGGTCTTTAGGATTGTTGGGCAAGCATCTCTGAAGGATGATTGATTATTTTTGTGGGGTGGGTCAGTGATTTGGTTGACCTCTGAAAATCTCGGATCTTCCATGGCCATACAGCCTGAGTGCGCTGACTGTTCAACTGGTAACAAAGAGCATCTTCACCTAAAACAGCTTCACAACAGTTAACGAGCAGAAAACCCAGTGCAGGTGAAACAAGATCTACAAAGAAATCTGTTATTCCTGCAGAGGAGGTTGCTGGACTGTATTCCCTCGTGCAGATTTTGCAGCTTTCTTCTTGTTAAAAATCACTGCTATGTTTGATTCTTTTTTTTTTCCTCAAGTTTCTAATATTTTTTAATTTCTTTTAATACTTTCTGATGTTGCTGACATTATTAACAACTTAATCCTGAAAGATAATTTCTTTTGGTAATTCACACATAGTTTATCAGTTTTTCTCTTTTTAACATTTCAGTTCCTTACATTTTTGAATTTTGTGTTTTTTAAAAGCCTCAAACTAAAGCAGTGTTCTTCTGAAATGTGAGATACCGAAAGCACAGTGTTTTCAGAGTATTTCTCTGTCTTACATTTGGGAAGGAGGAGTCACTTTTTCAGCCCTTCTTTGGGACAAACAGAATTTCATTTGAAATTCATATGCATATATGTATATTTCAATGTAGCATCTGAATAATGCACCTACGTATGCAGGTGTTTAAGTATTTATAGAGGTATATTTATCATAGAATCAGAGGAGGCCTTTGTTGGGCAGGGCCTTTAAGATCATCCAGTTCACCTGCCTGCTCTGGGCAGAGACACCTTCCACTAGACCAGGTTGCTCAAAGTCCCATCCAACGTGACCTTGAACACTTCCAGGGATGTGGCATCCAGAACATGTTTGGGCAGCCTGTGCAGTAAGGAGTTTCTTGCTAACGTCCAGGCTAAACCTACTCTCAGCTGGAAGCCATTCCTGCTTTTCCTGTCACCACATGTCCTTGTAAAAATTCCCCATGTCTTTCTTGTAGGCCTCCTTCAAGTACTGGGAGGTCGCAGTTAGGTCACTCCAAAGCCTCTTTTCAAGGCTGACCAAACACAATTACCTCAGCCTTTCCTCCTCAGAGAGGTGCAGCATCTCTCTGATCATCTTGGTGCCCTCTTGTGGACTTCAACATACCTGATTCTTCTGTTTGTCTGCAAGAAAAGTCTGTCCTGACTTTGTGTAGCCTGGGAGGCTGCCTCATTGACACGATTCCTCTTACCTTGAATTTGCTAGGTCTGGGAGATTCAGAGTACATGTTCTTTTGTAATGGTGGGAAGACAGTAGACCGACGACTTCAAGAACTTGGTGCCCAGCACTTCTATGACACAGGATTGGCAGATGACTGTGTGGGGTAAGGGTTGAATGGGTTTGGATTTTATTTCTTCATGATGCAGTATTTGCATAGGCATTTGGGTGAATGTTCTGAACCGTTTGCAGTCCATTGAAGCTGGATACTCAGCACCTCATAGAAGTGAGTTCTGCCTGAGCACAGTACACCTTTTCAGTCTCAATTGCCATTGAATAAAACTCCATTTTTAAAGTGTGAGGAAACTCTGTAATGCCTGGAAAAATAGTATTTAGCAGTTTTAGAAATTAAATAAATCAGAATAAGTAGAGGGGTTTGAAGATGTAGTTTCTTTTTTCTTTTTTTCTGTTCTTTTTTTCTCTTTTGGGGATGGGCAGAGGATCACTTGAGAGTAATTATGTAAGATTTCTCTCTTTGCTGTAGAGGAATTATGTAAGAAAACAACTCCCTGTTCTGCTGTTCTTTCTGGCCGGTAGGCTGCACTCTTGGCTTAGTTATTTTGAACAGCTGCTTATATTGGTTCTGTGCCTGATGATGCTAGGCAGTTGAACCCAAACATTGTCATAACCATAAAACTTATCTCTTGTGTTCTGAAATAATAAAAATGGGCCATTAGTATAAGCTATTGATGTTGCTGTTGCACAATGAAAAGTTGCTTATTCTGCTGCCATTCCTTCAACTTTCTGTCATAAAGTGCAGCATATGAAAATAAAAATGAGAAACTGAAAGAAGAGCAAAGCTGTTATACATTTTAGATTGCGTAAATTTACATAGTGATAACAACTAAATAAATTTTTTTTGACAAAGAAGTAATCTTGGTAGCAGCTGCAGGTATATGTTAAAAATGGAAAGTGAATAGTGTTTTTTGCTTTTGTGGTCTTTCATTATTTGTAAATTAGCAGTCCAGGATGTCACAATAATTCATCCATGAATTTCTTCTTTTTTTTCCCCTCCATTCCCAGTTTGGAATTAGTGGTTGATCCTTGGATTGATGGACTCTGGCTTGCCCTCAAGGAAGCATTACAATCACAGAAAGAGAAAGAAGGCATGAACAATGCTGTCGATGCTGTTCCCAGCTCTCTCTCTACAGCCTCACATGCTGTGCATGAACTAAAGCTAAGCTCTGAAGTACAGAACTTGAAGCTAGAAGATGAGGGAGCAGCAAGGGGTTCTGATATTCTGTCACAGAAACTGGATGACATCAGTCTTGTGGCTCCAGCTAGAGACACCGAACCTTCACTTGTTTGTTCTGTCCCTCCTGTCTCTCAGTCTGCTCTTAATATTCCTGCCCTGCCACCAGAGTACATAGAGGTGGAGTTTCAGGACACCCAGGGTGAGGTAAGGACTTCCCTTTGAGTGATGGAAGCCTCTAGCTCTTGTAGGAGTATGAGTGTATACTCCTACATAAGGCTCAAAAGAGCGTGAATGCTTACATAATGGAGATATGTCCCCAAATGCAGGAGGCTTTTGAATTTTAAGTAAAAATTCAATTTGTATTGAATGTAGGTGCCGCCATATGGGTTATGGGCACTTATGTCAAGATATAATTCAGCTAAATAGTAAGTTGGTGTTGCACTGTCAGGAAGGCAAGAATTCAAATCCTCTGTGGCTTATAACAGTGAAAACGTCTTGCTGTAGTGAAGAGTACAGTAAAGTTTCTGTTCAAATTTTAATACTTTGAGAATGTGCTAAGAGGCTGTAAAATCGCTCAAAATCTTGCTGCATACTTGTGGGAAATAGAACAGATTTTATTTTTGTATCTAGTAATCCAACACATAGTTAATAATGGAAAAACTTGTCATTGTGAAAACATGATCATTATTTCACTGTGGGAAATGGAAGATGTACTGTAGATCAAAAACCGGTAGGCTTTTCATGTTGAAGCCATGTTGAACAACAACCTGCTGTACTAAGAGAAGAATTAGCATGAGCTGGAAATCATCTCCGGTTGGCAGGAGTGTCTCAAACCTTTCTGGTTGCCTGCAGAGGGCAGATGTTTCAGTTATCCAAGCAAGGAAGCAGTGAAGTCTGGCCGCCCTTTAAATGACAGGGAGCCAGGAGCTGAGTGTGGTAACAAATCCAGCATTGCTACCCACTGCCCAAGCAATGCCACCAGGAGGTGGCAGCCAGGATCTGCCAAGAGTCAGATCATCAGTCAAGTTTGTGGGAATCTTGGCCCAAGCCAAGAAACTGGTCTGGATCAACAGGATCTGTGTCCAGTCACGGGCATGGTTGTGCTTGAGCTACTGACCAGTACTGCTGTAATGCAGCTGAGGCCAGGACTCAAGAACCAGTACTGAGCTGAGGTGGGGTTTCTAGGCCCACTCCTATGGGTGGCTGCTCATGATCATGAAAGACCTTTAGTATCCTCTGGACTCTGACAGTCTCTCTGTTGAGGCTGTTAATGGAAATGCTGAGAGAATCACTTAGTCTAGCTATTATAGTTATGTAAGGGTGTATGGATTTAAACACTGGAGAATTTTGCTTTTCTTTTAAACTGCATATTGTTGGTTTTACTTGGGTTGTTGAATTTATTAATCCAAATTCTTGGAGGTTTATGATTTACAGGTACTCTTCTGTTAAAGAGTAATAGTTGGGTTGGATGTGCTGCTACAGTCCTTAAAAGAGCCTATTGAAGTCAGCATATATTCAGACTGATCCTTGAAATAGTTCATCAGGTTCTAGTACTGATGCCTTAGCTTTTCTGTATGTAGAAAAAAATAATTTTGCTTTTGAACTGCACGTGGAAAAGCTCAATCTGCTAATCTGGAACTCAGTGACAGATTGAAGATTATAGTCCAGATTTCAGATATAAAACAGAGCGGTTATCTTGAGCCCGGGAAAGAATCAAATGCATGTCTGTGTTTTTTTCCTTTGGAGCTGTTTTTGACATAGTTGGCTAGATCTTGTCATCAAGTAGGTTCTATGTAGGGTCATGTTTGGTTTTGCAGGTATCACAGAATTCGTGTCCCTTGTTTGGTATCCCACATTGCAACAGCAGCTATGGATATTTTTTGCCAAGCAGAGCTGAAGTTGGTGTGTTTTGAAATGCATTAAGTTGAGGTTTGGATATTTCCAAACAGAGACTTTCTGCCATTTAAAGAAGGCATGGTACATGATCTCTCCAGTTACTTAAATGATCTTGTCTTGGGCTGTTGAGTCTCAGGGTTGAATTAACAAGCTGCTGCATACTTACAGCAGAGCAGCAATGGCCTGAAGCATTTGTGGGAAGTGTAAGATAATACGATTTAGCTTAAATCTTGATTTCATTATGCTTTGAATTTGACTTGGAGGGAATACAAATGCAGGCAATTACAACAGTCCAGCTGATGCACAATGACTTTTTATGGCCCAAGCCATTAATCACCCTGTCAAAATCTTAACGAGAACAAAGAAACTTCCAACTGTTGGTCTCAAGTGATTCTCGTGTCTCCTTTTTAAAATAGGAAATCTTCAGATTAACAGATATTCTCCCATTGGTAGGATGATTCCTTTACATTTGACAGAGTATTGTTATAGGCATTTGTTATCCCTCCTACCTCTTTTTAAATTTTTGTCTGCGTTGATCCCAAATGAAACTTGCCGACTATAGTGATGGAGAAGTGAGGGCTGTAGTCTGATCTTCAAGTGACAGCCTTTGACATTTGTGTTCTGAAATTATTCTTGGTGCTCATTTGTCATACTTGGGGCACATTTTTACCTGTGTAGAAATTTTGTGTTATAACATGATGCTGTCTTGTAGAGTGGGTTTTGCTCATTAGCTGTAATTTAAAAATCCTTTTATAAGTTGCCGGTAATAGAAGACACAAACGGACTCCAAAGCCTTAAACTGTAAACCTGCAATGATGTAACTTCTGTTCTTATTTCTTATGTCCATTCTAGACACCTAATAATCCTTTAATTAGGCAGGAGTTTTCTGGGGTTTAATATAAATGCCATTCTCTAATTGGCTATTTTCAAGGCAGTTCTTGAAAAATGAACCAGCTCACTGCATTTGATAATAATGTAGGCCCATTAGACTGTTCAAGCCTACTGACTTTTTGTAATTGAATATATGCCAGTTATTGCTTAAATGTAATTTTTTAAAAAGAGCAAAACACTCTATGTATATAAAAGAGTCATGCTTTTCCTTATTGTTTTGTTTCCTGAGATTGTTTCAAAAACAACCTCTACCGACACCAATTCCTGTATGTCATAGTAAGATGTCATAAAGCTGATTTGCATTTTTAGTGTAAGTTTTTGTGTCTTTTTCAGAATCCGCATCTGTCTTCCCTTATCTCAGAGGGAACAACCTTTGAAGTGCCAGTTACAAAAGCAGTTCAGCTCACTAGGGAAGATGCGATAAAGACTGCATTGCTCTTAGAGCTTGATATTGCAGTAAGTTGGTGATAGCTTTTTTCTTTAGTGGGTTAAAATAAAGGGTGAAAAGCATGTGTGTTACGTATAATAACTGAGGGGGAAAATTATTTATTTGACTTTTTAAAAAGAAAAAATAATTATCTATACAATAGGATGTCAGCTTACGCTGATCCATTTTGTAAATACAGAGTTTGATTTATTCACTGAAAAATAGGACTCTGTGGAAGTCAGAACAGGAACAAAGTGTCAAGTTAATTTCTTTTGTTCCATGGATATGATGTTGAGTGAAATACCTTTATGAAGGGAATTTTCAGTGGAGAAAGTCAGTCAGGGAATATTGAAAATGAATAGTCTTTCCGTTTATAAGTATACAACTTGAAGAATATTCAGAAACTTTATAGAAAATTGTGACTGCTCAGTATGGTGGGTAATCTACACAAGTTGTAATTTCACTAATGTATCAAGCAATAGGAATTTTTAGCTCTTGACACTGTTTCTGCCTTTGACATTCATTTGCTCTTCCTTGTTAACGAGCCACTCAAACTGTCAACTTCAGTTACCCTCAGTTAAAAACCTGGTTTAGTTTATTCAGTGAAGATCATATTTTATATACTGGTTTGAAGATGAAAGCCAGGCAGAAAGTGCTCAATATTACTTTATAAGAAATCTTGAAAAGGAAAGGATGTTGCTTTTGAGTGGTTTCTCAAATTGATAGAATATTGCTTTTGAGATAGTGTGATTTTTGGCAGTACCTTCTGTTGGACTCTATTAGCCTAATCTGTCTCAATATACATGAGACATCTTTAAATCTCAGTTATAAATAGGTTCTATTAAGTTTTGAGCAACTGGTTCTTTGAGTGACATGGTTTTTTTGCATGTATTTGTATGTATATATGCATTCTGTCATCAGCACCCACTGAAAATGTAAGCGTTTCCTTGCCTTTTTCACTTAACATTCTTGTCAGTCTGTGTATGCAGGTCACTCACCTGATGCATAGTGATGCAAGTATAATTTTGCATGTTCCTTTAACAGGCAAAAGCTTGAGTTGCACACAAGAGTTTCAACAGTTGCACACAAGAATCTCAGGCAGCTAAGTAGAATCTAGGTCTTATGATGTGAATTTTCCCTGTGCTCTTGTCTGGTTATTTTTCTTTTTTTCCTCCAAAAAATAAAAGCAGTTTCTGGTCATTTCTGTCACAATTCATCAAATAATTTAACCAGCAAAATTTTCTTCTAGTGATGATGTATCACTATAAAAAGTTGCATTAATTATGACTTACTTTCTCTGCTCTTCTCAAACCAGAAAATGTAGAACATCAGTAATTAATGATCTGGGCTGATTATATAACACAACCTCTTAATACGTATTTATTTTCCTTCTGTTTGGGCTGCTCAGCAGTTCTCATTAAAGAATGTCCAAATATTTAAACCAGATAAGGAAAGACTTTTTTCAATTAGTAAGGTTAAGCCTGGAAAGAAAACATGACCACTTCATTTCTGATGTGCTCCAAACAGCAAAGTGTTAGTAAAAGAATATTTGACTTAATGTGAGCACAATAGTAGGAAGGTTGTTGTCAGGAATGGAAATGCCTGGGTTTGTAGTAACATTTAATAGAAATGTTTCATGTTTTAAAACAGGATACAGCCTTTGAGTACCAACCTGGAGATGCCTTCTGCATAATATGTCCCAACAATGTCAGTGAAGTGGAAGAGCTTCTTCACATTTTGGGGCTTTCTGAAAAAGGGGATGTCTTCCTTTGTGTTAAAGTTAAGCAGGGCACTAAAAAGAAAGGTATGGTGGGATGCACTGGTAATGGGCCAGTGCTCCTTTTTGTGTTGGTAGGAGTTGGTGTGCATAGTTTTGAACATTTTTACCTTTAGTATGGGAACACAGTTGTCTTTCCATGCAGGCATGTTAGAAGTCACAGCAATGTGTTAAAAAAGAGGATGCATAAGAATGCTGCTGCTGGTTTTACTGTGGATGAGTAGATGAGCTCTTGACTGGGAACTGCAGCCCGGCATTGGCATTCATCCATCTCGTTCGTACTCTGTGCTCCTTCATGTTTGTGGAGATAAGGCTTTAATCACATAACCTTACAATCCCCCACTTGAAAGTAAAATCTCCCTGCACAGCACTGCATGTCAATCTGTTTTACATCCTAAGAAGGTGGCACTCCTCAAGGACAAGCCTTAGAGCTGTTGCAAGGTGCCTTTTAATGGACCTGTAGGTCTATGGATGTGTTCTGCTGAATCTAATGATGCCATGCTTCAGAAGGAGTAGCTGCAGGTTCAGAGTGTGCCTGTGTACTGCCAGCTGGACCTGTGTGAATTACTCCTTTCTTGTGTTGCAGCTGTCTTAATGGCACTGCTGAGTTGTGCCTTTATTTCCACAGGATGGTGTAGGGCTCTTTGTTGTTCTGCTTTATAGGTAAAACAATTCTCACTGGGAGATTCCCTGCACCTTTGAGGGCTGCACAAGTTGTCCATTAAGTGTGAGATGTGTGATACCACTTTTGTATATTAATTCATAAACATTTTACTCTTTTTTGTTTGGTTTTTTTTCTCCCACTGAACTAGGAGCATCTCGTCCACAACATATCCCTGAAAGAAGCACTCTCAAATTCATTCTAACCTGGTGTCTGGAAATAAGAGCAATTCCCAAAAAGGTGTTTATGTGTTTTTTTCTTCTAAAGAGAAATTAGTAATTCTATGCTATATGGTCTCTCACAGATCTGTCCTTGCTTTGTGTGTAGTTATGGTATCTCCTGGTGAATAAGGATTGTCAGTTTGTGTGCTACTGTTTGCACTTTACTCTGAGAAACGTCACTTCTGGTAGTTTACCTAAAAGACATTCCTGCTCTGCGGTATCTTGATTCATGACTAGTCTGGAAGTAAGTAGAAAAGTATTAGATAACTTGGTGCCAGATAACTGGGAAGGCTGGCTGATCCTAGCCCCATAGTTATTTTGAAGTAAACAGTCTTTTTAATCAGAGGGAGCCACATCTGTCAAGTTCTGTTGCTAAAAAGACCCATGTTGCTGATGCAAATATACCACAGTGTCCTTTACATTAGGTTGGGTCAGAGCACGGTGCTAGTAACGCTGTGTGGGTTCAGAGCTGGAGCTGATGATCCTTGTGGACCCCTTCCAACTCACAGTATTGTGTGAAATCTGTGACATTTTAAAGCTCTTCTTTAACATTTCAGTAACCTAGCAGAATTCACAGAAAGATTTTTGCTTTTATAGTATTTGTTCTCACAACATGTATATATTATTTTCCTTTCATTTTGTGCATGTAAAAAATTCAAAGCTCCTAACTTAAAACACATCTGTGTCTCTGGAATTGTCAATACATATTTAAAAGATAGCTTTATGTGAAAGATGAAGCTAAACAATTGTGTGGTTGGGTGTACTAAACAATTGTGTGGCTCTGAGGGAAATGAGTTTCTGGGAGGACCTTTTTACTCAATTTAGTGCATTTTGCAGCAGAAGAGAATCTTCCTGTTGTTTCAGCCTTTTCAAAACTGCATTAAATGGTTTTGAAAATTTGTCTCAGCAGTAAGAGTAGGCAGAGAGTACTGGCTGGGAAGTATCACTGAAGCCAGTTTCTATAACCTGTCTGCTGTATTAAGTCTTCAGCCTGAAAGGTGCTTTATGTAACTCCATACTCAAAACTATTGTCTGGAAGCTCTGTAGTTGAGCACACATTATTTTCCAAGTATTCCTTTGTGTAGAATGTGTCATCTGATTGCATTTGGTGTTTTCTATCACTTTTCTTTCATTCACTGTGTCTATTTCTGTCTTCCTTTTTTGAAAAACACTTGTAACTATTTACATCTGATCTTCCCTTTATCATACAGTGCTCAATTTAACTATGCAGGCATAAATTATAGAATAAAACACTACAACAACAATAACATGACTATTTATTTATACTTTACACTTTTTTTTTATTTATAATTTATTTATAGTCATACCTATTCTAAGATTTTTATTACTTGTTGCCTGGCTTCTGTAACTTACAAATGGTGTTTTGTCTTGAATTGTGTTATGGAGCTGCCTAACTAAATTGTAAACAGGGGCAGTAAGAACACCTTTCAAAAATCTGGAATTTTGGGGGGAGTGGCTTGTGCCTGGTTTTTTGTCTATTCCTTGCTCAGGCTAAGCAGGATTTTCCGATGTGCTAGCTTGTTGCAGACATTAGAAGAGCAATCAAAAAAAAAATTGAGAAATAAAGTTATAATAGTTAAACTTATTATCCATTAACCTAATTCCTGTCCCCAGGCAACCCAAGTTTTTCCTAGTTTTGTGGCCATTTTCCCAAATGGACAAGTTTTTTTTTTACCCTTCGCTCTTTCCTTTCTTCCTACAGGCATTTTTGCGAGCTCTTGTAGAATGTACCAGTGATGCAGGAGAAAAACGGAGGCTTCAAGAGCTTTGCAGCAGACAAGGAGCCTCTGATTACAATTGCTTTATTAGAGACTCAAATGTTTGCCTCCTGGATTTACTTCATGCTTTTCCAAGCTGCAAGCCTTCACTTAGCCTGTTAATTGGTAAAAGACTGATTTAGATTTAATTAGATTTGGTTTCTGAAAATGCATCAGAGTAAATGTGTCATTTTCTGAGAAAGGGGAGTAACTGTTCAATTAACTGCTTTAGGAATATTATAGTTTCTATAGTCATCAAGCTGAAACTCTGGTTGGGGAACAAAGCTCTGTTCTACAGTTCGTAGTCTTTGGCTTTCTTTCTGCACACATTTAGGTTCATACCAGTGCTTTGACTCTGGATTACTCCTGTACATAAAAAGTAAGTATAAGGTGCTTGTAGGATTAGGGTGTTTATGAATCAGTCCATCAGTTGCTTACAGTTAAAAAAGACATATTCTTACAACTCCTAATTTCCCTGCCTACATGGTCTTTTCTTGCGCTGATTTTCCCAGTATATTTGTATTTATGTTATATCTAACACACTCACTGGGTTCCTGTTATAAAATACTGAAAGGATGAGACTACAACTCTAACCATGTCAAATACAGTATTTTTCAAATTAAAATCCAGAGTTTCCTAATATGTTTCATAATATGAGTCAAAGAAATTGCTTTCTGTGTTCTTGCAGTCACGCTACACAAAATTGCTGAATTGGTTTAGGGTCTTGTTTAAGTGATTTCACTGCACTACCTTTTCTTAACTCTACCTAGCAGCTATCTTATGTAGCAGAGCACCTTTAAAATTCATCGAGGGTGTGCCTGTACTGTCAAAAATGGTAGTTCTGCTTATGAACATACATATATAGATATAAATGTGTATGTGTGATATATGTACATGTGTGATACATATATAGATATAAATGTGTATGTGTGATATATATAAGGGGCTGCTTGTTTAAAAAATGCCCAGTGAACTCCTGTGTCTTGTTTTTTCAGCAGAGATTTCAAAACTTCACATATGTAATCAGTGATGTAAAACTGAGCTGGCACATCTGCTTCTAGGACATTATATATAGGAGACTTTTAATCAAACAATCTCTATTGTGAGAGCTTTTGAGCTCATAGAGGAAAGGCAGGGAAAATTAAATTTCAAGCTTCACCTCATCTGCTACCTACTGGCTTCTCTTCTGTACACCTTACAGTCACTTTTGTTTGACCAAAACCACCATAAATTAACTGTTATGGTCTCACTGTATAGGATCTCTAATTGGTGTTCCACAAAGTCTAAAATCCATTCAAAATAGAGTTCAGGTCTTAATTGCTTGTTTCTGAACCACAAACACTGAATGTTACTAGAATAAAATTACAGTTAAATTAAAATACCTTATAATCTGTTCTAGTGTAAACACTCATCATATGATGTCTTCATATAAGGGGTGAATCAAATTAAAATGATTTTTTTTTTTCTGTTCTTCAGAACATCTTCCTAAATTACAAGCCAGATCCTACTCAGTGTCAAGGTAATGAAATATTCAAATTGTATCTTCTCATTTATTTAGGTATGGGGTTTTTCTCATATGTGTTTGTGTATGTATAATCTGAGGAAGAAAGAGGAGTGAAGGAGAAAACGTAGTTGTGACCCTATTGCAAAAAACATTGTTTGACTATTTCAAAGAATATTGTTTTGAGTGTGTGGCAAGGTTTTGGTAAAGCTCTCAGAAGAAAGCTCACACAGATGTGAATCTAGTAGGAATTTGAATTCCCTTTTGTGACACTGGTCTCTGAGTCCAGCCATAAGACAATTTCTAACTAAATGTAAATATTATGCAGTTAGCTGAACGTTGAGAATCTTGATTCAGTTGAGATGGTTTGGGCTGCAAACGGACCTGCTGCAAGATTGTACAGCTGTCTCTCAGTTTTTGGGTTGGTGTTTTAATATTTTTGTCTTTGCAGTTCAAACTTATATCAGCCAGGAAGGCTGTGCTTTGTATTTAATGTTGTGGAGTTCCCTGCCGGTCCCTCTAGGCCGGTCTCACGGAAGGGAGTGTGTACAGGGTGGCTTGCTGAGTTAGTTGCACCTCTACTGCACCCCATTAAAAACTCTCTGGATTCAGAAGGAAAAAGCTCTTCAACTGAAGAGGTATGAATATTAGATCTAAAGTCATTAACTGTTAAATTTATGCACGTTTGAAACAACTGTGGGTTTCGTCGTTCACTGCTGTGATGTAGTGCAGGTCTTTTGGCAGTATTACACCTTAATTTTGCAGTTCTACTGTATTTCTGTATAACATGTCCAGAACTTCGTTCCTGAGCACTAAAGTTAAATTTTACTTATCTATGCATCCCTAAATTGTGAAATTTTCCATTGCAAAAAGGCCAGAGTTGTTTTCCACTCCTCTGTTGTCCCAAGTGTATATTGGAGGATGTTTTTGTGGACTGAACTACCACAGTGTAATTAAATGATTATGACTGTTTGCATCACAAGAGGGAGGCACTTGGTCATTTCTAGGAAACAGTGGCAGGTAATATGAGATAAACTCACACTTCTTGTCAGTCTTCCGGAGTCTGCAAAGGCCATGTTATTGAGTGTGACACAGAGGACAGTCATCTGTGTTTTTTTCTGATGTGTATCAGTGATTATTTGGCACAGTTGATATTACTGGGAGAAGGCACCTTATTATTTTTTTCCCCTCATTTCATTTTGTGGCAGAGATTCTGTGTAATTAATCGATCTCAAAGTCACTAGGTCTAAGCTAATTATTAAAAAATTAGAATTCTACTATATAATTGATATGTGTGATATACATATCTTTTCTCAAAAAGAACTACTGGCAGCCTAATCTATATTTGATTATGAAAAATGGAAACAAGAATAGAATTTGGTTGAAAAAAAACTGTGCCAATAATTCAAGGTGTCAGTTGGACAAAATGGGAAAAAACACCATACAAGTTATCTTCATTTTTTAAAACTAATGCTAAGATTAGTCCTACATTAATATGTGCATCATATATCTTATTCCAGTGTTCACATCTGCTCTTTATTTAAAATATAATTTATTTGAAATTAATTAAAGATCAAACAAGAAAAAGAGGTAGCTAAAAAGAAAAAAAAATATTACAAAATGAGTCTGGATAAAGTTTAGAACAATTTCTGTCTATTGCACAAGCTAGAATTCTGCATGGATAAATGTGCAGCAATGCACACAGATTGCAGAAATATATGGAATAACTATACAAAATAAATGAGTGTGATCTTATGCAAAAATATATTAGATTAATTGAATACACTTTACAGTATAAATGTGTTTACCATTTGCAGTCTGTTTTGAAAGAATGACCAGTTTGGAATCATTAATAGGGTAAATAGCCTCCTAACTCAAGTTTGTTGTGAAGTGTATATATATATGAGTATTGTTCCCCACCAGCAAGAATTATTCTGGTTTTTTTTATCATCATGAAACTGGGAAAATTATGCTGTTTAACATTGTTATATCTACAGTGAATTAAAGTATAAAAAAATTGGTAGTGCTCTAAACCATTCAGATTTGCACAACAAAGTTTAAATAACTTGGTCTAGTGCCTTTCTCTTTTGTTAAACTTGAAAGTAAATTCAAATCCTTTCAATAATTAATGTGCAAAATAAATTAGATATTTGCTTACGACTTTAATGGATGAAGCTCTGCTATGGCTGCTGTTGAGTCTTGAATAATCTTTTAGAACTAAAAATAGTAATCTTTTGTTTTCTATAGATTATGTTGGCTGTGTCTCAGAGGATAGGTATGGAGCTCCTATGAAAATATGACTGCCTTTCTGACACAGAGAGGAAAATTAGAATTACTGGTTATCACAGGATTATATAAAACATTTTCCAAGACCTTTGAGGTGTTATGTGCCTCTCCTCACCTATATGCACTTCTGAAAATCATGTCAAACTTTCATGAAAATTAAGAAAGCAGGCTCTTCACCAGTAGGCTTCAATTCCCTATAAACAAAACCTGACCTCCCACAATGTAAAAAAAGGTTGAGTTGCCTTCAATACCAATAAACTTGTTTTACTTCCCTTTGAATGCCAACACCAAACTTTCCGTGCATTCTGTAACAGTATTCCCCAAATTTGTGGTGCAATCAGTTTTCATATTCAGAAACTCATGCCTGGGTTTATCCCAGTTTTCCTCCAGATGGATTAAGAGGTTTGTAAATATGGTGTGGTTTTGTTGGTGTTTGTTTTTTTGTTCTCCAGAGACTTCTGTGAGATTTTATTCTAAATGTCTGTGTGGCATTAAAGATGAACTCTGAAGCTCCGGATTTGGAAGGGTGTTTGGGTACATATGCTGTATAAATATCCTGAAGGTTCTAAAAATGTCATGGTGTTTTCAGTGCTTAAGAATACCCTTCAGTTATATTTTATCTAATTTAATTTTAGATCTCAATTTTTCCTCGGCCAAACAATGCTTTCCACTTACCTGCAGACCCATCTGTGCCGTTAATTATGGTTGGTCCAGGAACAGGAATTTCACCATTTATTGGTTTCCTACAACATAGGTATGTACCAAGTTGTTACCTGGAGAGCAGCCTGTTTATGTTGAGGAGAAATACAGCCTGAGGATTTGAGTATAAATGCAGTTATTTTTTTTCCTTTTTGTAATGGTGGTATGCTGATTATAAGCAGTGTTAATAATTTTAAACAACAAATTGTATGTTTATTTGTTTTTCAAAGTAGTAAAACTTACATTTTCATCTGACTGTACTTGCTGTTCATAGTAGATACATGAGAAATCACGTGAATTGCAGAAATAGTAATAAGATATTAAATCCATTATCTGTTTGTGTGGAAGTCCTGTAAGAGGATGATAGTTTTTATGAAGTGTTGATTGGTTTAAGTTTGTTATTCAAAATCCATTTCCTTGAGAAGTGACATCTATATTGAAAGGCATGATGAATGTCAAGTTTTCTCCCATATTCTCTTATTTCTGTGTGATTTACATTTTGACGTTTTAAGGTAAGGATCTTGGCACCAGAACCTTCAACTCAGCAGTAGTCTTGGTGTTTGGGAGTTCGTGTGTGAGGGAAAGTGTATCTCTTATTTTCCCTCTCCAACTCCAGAAGCATAATTTTGCAAGGCAAAGAGATGTTTGTTCAAAAAGTGACAGCACATCACCAAGAATATGTAAAAGTTTGATCATTCTGAGGAAAAGAAAAAGAGAAGGAGTGAAGTATTTGCGTAGGAATGGTTCTAAATTTTAAAGGTAACCAACACATATTCCAACGTGACTCATTACTTCCAGCAAGATAATGGAGTTTCTTGGGTCCTATAACAATTTTTAAAACATTTCATTTGAGAGAAAAGTGAAATTTTGACAGGATGTTTCTAACTCCATGCTTTGCTTTAACCAAATCATTATGTATTCCTTAATTTTGATACCCAAATATACCTTTACCTCTC
This sequence comes from Phainopepla nitens, assembly GCA_013400175.1. NCBI lineage: Eukaryota > Metazoa > Chordata > Aves > Passeriformes > Bombycillidae > Phainopepla > Phainopepla nitens. The sequence goes on from VXBQ01007383.1 coordinate 444,415, forward strand.
AAAAGTATTTTGCATTTTTTTTAAGTATAAATGAAATCTCTCTCACGATATAACTAGAAAATGACAGCTATAACTCCTTTAAAAATAATACTTCCAGCAATATTTCAAGAAAATGAAATAATTTTTCTGACGATGTGGTAGTTAATAAATTGTTATTCATAATATCTAGCAGGTATCTACAGCTAAATGGAAAGCCTTGTAAAACTACTGAGTTTTCCCAGGTGGTTTTATATAGTTTCCAATGAAGATAAAAGGTAGTGATCTCCTTATTCAGCAGTCAGGATTATTTTGTGAGATGTTTGGATGTGTCAGTCTTGGCTATTCCAATATGAAACTGTAGCCAAAAAAAAATACATTTGAAGTTGATTGATCTGTAGCTGGTCCGAAAGTGAGTAGTCAAGAAAATCAGATGAGGGTTTGACTTTGATTTACCTAAATCGTTTCACGTTTCTGCCAATCCAGAGGTTTTTTTAAAATACTACTTTAAATGAAAATTAGGTTATAGATGTTTCAGATTCTGCACTTGATAAAAACAGGATGGAATTTTTTTTGTCTCTTTAGGCAGAAGCTCAGAGAACAGCATACAGACTGGGAATTTGGAGAAACATGGCTGTTTTTTGGTTGTCGGCATCAGGATCGAGACTATTTGTTCAAGCAAGTTCACTATTTAATATCCATTTTGTATTCATGAGAGAATGCTCATCTCTGAGCCATTGCTAACAGATTTTTTATTACCTTTCAGAGATGAGCTCCAATGTTTTCTTGAAAATGGAACTTTAACTCATCTTAAGGTTTGTTTCTCAAGAGACTCTTCAACTGCGGAAGTGGCCCCACCTAAATATGTGCAAGACATCCTTAGGCTTTGTGCTAAGGAAGTTGCCAGAGTCCTGCTGAAAGAGAGAGGTTACTTCTATGTATGTGGGTGAGTAGAGTGGAAATGGACTGTTCAGGAAGAGAGTAGCAGATGTTTGAGGCTTTAGAAAAACTTAGAGCTATCAGAAAGAAAGGACCGATATGATGCTGAAAGAGCTTTCCTGAAGAGCTAGACTATCATCTCTGTGTCCACTGTTTTCCAGTATTATCTTGAAATACAACTTGTGACCACACAGTTCCGCTGACTGTTTTAGTTGCTAATTATTTATTTTCCTTTTTTTTTTTTTTGTTCAGTATTCAGTTAAATTATAGGAGGTTTCAAGCCAATAGATTTCTCTTTAAAAATGAAATATATGAATAAACTGCTCATTTGTGAGATAATAGCAGTCTTCTGCTGTGTTCCAGGTTTAGGTGCTCCAGAATGCTAAAGCTCTCTCACAGTAATAAATTTTACAGTGAGAGGTCTTGTTTGTGGTTGGTAACTTACCTGGAGGTTCAGGAGTTTTAGAAAGTTTTTGATAGATGGACAAACTGTTTGAATATAGGGCCCAATGTTAATGTGTTCTCCTGCAAGTGTAAATGTCAGCTATTTGTATTAAAAATAGCATTATTAATAAGTGAAGGTTTGGTAGCAATTTTTGTTGTTTTTTTCTTGAATATTGGAACTGTGTAATGATATAGGAATCAAAACTAATTCAGCAGGTCCAGTTTTTCCTTCAAGAAACCAATTATTCTCTGACAGCTCAACTAGGGTTGCAAAGTTTTTACTTATGAATTACAGCATGCTGAACACTTTATAGTGTTTGATTCAGAGAAACCCTAGTTAATACCAATGCTCAGATACAGGACAACTCTGAGAATCATGTTGTACAATATAAAAGCTATATTTTTGTTTGGGTTTTTTTAATGATTATTTCCTATATTGTCCTGCCTCTGAAGGTATCGATAAATGTAAAAATACACTATTACAATTTTCCTCCTCTATTTTTTATTTTTCAGAGATAAGAAGCACATGGCTGATGCTGTAAGTGATGCCATAGTAGACATTTTAAGCATGGAAATGGAAGCTGACAGATTGGAAGCAATGAAAGTCCTGGCCATGCTTCGAGAAGCAAAACGATATTTGCAGGATGTTTGGAGCTAAATGTTTAGCTTTTGCTATGTCTTTGTATTACAAAATACTTCCTTTCGCACATACGTTTTTGACTAAAAGTTTCTGCCAAAAGTTCTGTCAGTAGTCACACAAAGGTTAACTTTCTCTATTGACCTTTCCAACAGGAACATGAAACCTTTTAAATGACAACAAAGCAGGCTGGCCTTTGAAGTGTATGTTTTTTCGAGTTGTTTCATAATGGACTTTCTCAGTGCCTTGATTTTCTTGTCTTAAGATTGGGTTGCTGTATGAACTAAAAACTTTTGCACTTGTAGAAGCATAATTGTATGTTTACATTACTTCTTGTATCTTCTCCTATAATAATACCTGAAGAAGCTACAGAGTATAAATATGTTACACATTGATCTGTGCATCATGAAATACATTACTGACTTGCCAAGATTTACTTGAACACTTCCTGGATACTTCCTGAGACTGCTTATATTTTTTCTTCTTGCATAATGACAGTAACTGCCAAAAGAAGTGAATGTCCAGAATGTTGCCCATAAAAGTTACTGAAAAGTTTCAACTCCAAAGTTCTCTTTAAATAATTAGCTTTTTCATCACATCATTAGATCATGTGTCAAAATTTGCAACACACCATTCTAATGCTTATTAGATCTTCCTGCATAATTGTCTTGAAATGGTTTTCATTCCCATCTCTGAAACATTTGTGATTTTGTTTATGAGAACACTCACCAGTTGCATAGAATTTGGTTGATGGAGCAATATTGCTTGGTAAATACTTTCTTAGATTACTAAATTAATCTTCTTCTGTTGAAAACATAGAAAATACGGTGTTTTGAAATTCATTGCACTTACATATGGCCATCCACTGCAAAATAAAGTGGCTGAAAGCAAATTATTGATGTGTCTGGTTGTCTTTCTAACAAGGGACATTTGGAGTACAAAGAAATGGAAAAGTAAAAGTCATTCATGCTTCTCTTCAGAGCCCTGCTCTCTTCCCTCTACTTTTTCTAACTTCTAAACATCCCTATTGTCTCCTCGATTCCAAGGCATGCTTAGACATGTTTAAAGATAAACACAAAGTATGAGTGAATATATTAGACAAATCATTATTTATTTCCTGGGGGAATTGTTGTTTTGTTTTAACTTAAACATAATCAGAACCACATTACTTGCTGTAACTTTTGTTGTTTTCTAGTGATTATTAGTTACCTGGTACGTAAATTTTTAAAAAAATGGAAAAATTAGGATGATCAGTTAAGGATCAGTTAGAATTAAATAATGTATTTAAAGAAGAAACATTCTGGTGAAGTGCCTGCAAATAAGGTTATGATATAATCTGTGCAATGATTGTTTAAGTAACCTTGGAAGATATCAAGTAAAATTTTTTGCTGGAGTTCTTCAGCAGAGAGGTTATATCAATCTCTGTCAAGTAATCTCTACAGAAACAACTGCATAGAGAGAAGTGGCTTCCAGTAATTGCAAACTCATTTTTTAATCTTCAGCACGTAAAGAACAGAAGTGCTGCTTTTCCAAAAGTACTCCAATTTTAAACTTTCATGGAAATGATGAACACAATAGAAATGTCAACATTTTGCATCAGTGAATCAGCTTTAGATATTTTTGAAAACTGTGAATGAAAGAAAAATCTATTAGTATTGGAATAGTAAAGATAAATCTTTAACTACCTTCTGTTGGCTGGGTTTGTTTGGGAAAAGCACTTATATCATGTGCATTCTCAACTAGGACTTAGGGTTTTGTGTTCCACTTGGAAGTGCTTGGAGATTACAGCAAAAGAAATTATTTTCTGACTGCTAGCTTCACCTTTCCTGGTATCTCTTACAGGTATTCATTTTTGTGCCACTTACGTCCCCCAGTCCAGAAGTTGCAGTGACCATTTTGGTAATAACTGCAGGTGACTGCATGGCACCTTTTGGGATTTTGACAGCTGAGTGTCCTTTTCTGATTGTGTATGTTGCATTTGACAGGGTCAATATACAGCTGGTATCTGGGCATTTCTCCTCTTTTTTATCAATCCTCTACAAAATTAAAACATTTGGATGATTTAGTGGTAAATCCTTAGTTAAGCATGTGAGCATTATTATGATTTCTTAGAACCACAAAAAATGGTTGCAGATTATTATTACATTTATTAATTTTGCATGGTGCGAAGTCCAAAGCTCAAATAACCCAAGCAAACGCTGCTGTGTGTTACCTGAGGAGGAAATATTTCATTTGGTGACATTGAACAAGGAGGACTTCTGAGATACAGGAATCATGGAGATGGAAAAGGCTTGCAGTAAATGATGTTTTTAATTGAATTGTGTTTCTCTGTAATTAGATAATGCTGATTTATGACTCAGTGTTTCTTTTAGAAAAGCATACAGAATGGATTTTACTAAATTTTCTAAACTTAAGCTGGATGGTTTTTTAATGTCTTTTAATTTTCTTCTATTAGAAAGAAGCATCTATCTGCTTTTCCTAAAAATTACAGAATTTGTTACAGAATACCTTTTGTTATTTAAAAGAAATAGTGAAGATTATGTGCTGTTACATTTAGGAGGTTTGCAGATTTTATGCTGCTAACAAAGACTGGTGGTAGTGCTAAAGCTTCTGTCCCAGAGCATTCCTTACAGACTAATTTCTAAATTTCTCTTTTAAACTAAAGTTTTAAAAAGAGGTTTAACTTACCAAATTATTAAAGTCATGCCAAATTTTTTTCAGTTTGCTCCTTTTAAACTAAAGGTGACTTTCCTGCACCTGGAAGCCGAAGTAGTATTGGTGTATTTCTTGTACCTCTTTTCCTTTCCTTTTCCTTCCCCCTTCTCTCCCAACTTTTCAGGAAATCTAGAATATTGGCAGAAATAGAATGAATAGGCTTTTTTAGCAGTTTCTGAAGATACTGAGCATCTTGAGAAGTTTCTTTTGAAAAATTAGGAGGCCAGATGAAAGAAATAGCAGAATCACAAGAACATCGCTTGTGTGTCCCTTCTAAGGGTTGAACTTACCGAATGGCACCTTAGGTATTGAATGGCACAGGGATGAGGGGTTGGAGAGAAGTCACTGGGAGCAGAAGTACAAGCTGATTAGGTCTCAAAGCAAGATAAGCTCTTGGAGTAAGGTGGGGATTGTGTTGCAAAGAACAGTTTGCGGGCAATTTTGAAATAGGGAAATAAGTTGTTCCTTTCACCATATCCTGTTATCAGCAGCCATGATTTGTGATGAATCACAGAGTGTTTTACACAAAATTAAACATTTTGTTCTAAGGAGATTTAGATCACTGAGATGAGTCTTTGAGTAGTTTTGCAAACACTGGTTTATTTAGCAAAATTGGCTTGTCCACTGTCAATACTTGTTCTGCCCAACTTTGTGAGGAAAGCAGTGTCAGCTGGTGTGCTATGCTTGTTGAATCTGTGTTGAATTCTGTGTTTCACACAGAAGCCTTGTCCTATTTTTCATCAGTCCTGGGGAATCTGTACTGTATTGCTGTCTACTTCTCTCCTTTGCAAATCAAGCCCTAAATCCACAGTTTTTGGCTTAACTGTGTTCCAATTTTATTTTTGGAACTGGAAATAGGGAATAAGAGTATTAGTTAAAGAGAAAGTAGGTTTTACCAGTACTGTAATTAGGAATTATGCTCATAAGTTTCTTCCTTTCTGTCTTTAGCACTTATGTTATTCTGTCTGAGAGCCTAAAGTAAAGTAGGAAATGAACAAAACCTCCCAGCTCAGATCACTGCCTCATACAGATTGGCATATATGTGTATGCCAGGGAATGTTCTTGTCCCTGAAATGTCCCCAGTTTTATCCCTGACATAATGGACTTTTAAATGTATTTTAAAAGAACCCCTCAAGCCTACATCTGCCAAAAATTAGTGTTTTGTTTGCGTCTAGTTTATCCGAAGATGAGGCCATATATGGGAACGTGTACACTTTAATATGTGTGAACCCACAACAGAGATTTTGTAGCAGAGGTCTTGTGTCTGCTCCCTCCAGCCCTGATTTTACAAATAACTGCTCATGTATACATATATATATGTGTGTGTATGTGTGTGTGTATACACACAGAAGTTCTGCAAAGTCGTGAGCTATTCCTTACTCCAGTGACATCCTTTATACTCTCCAGTTACTTTTGGTGTAGCTGTAATGCTGATAATTAACACATCAGCTGCTAATACTCGGGAACATGGTGAAGTAATCTCATGGAGTTTTGTTTGTTTGTTTTTTGAAAAGGTGTGGTTTTTGTTGTTTCCATCAGCTGCCTCCACTGGTAGGTGTTAGCTTCAGATATGTCCTGCTTTTTGGGAGACTCGTGGGACAAAATGATTTGTCTTCTTTGCCCAACAGAAATGTTCATGTGGTGATTTCTTCTGATGGAAGTGTCTTCCTCACCCATTCATTCTTCTATAATTATTTTAATATACTTATCTTGTGCTTTCATATTGTTGGATGTTTTTTAACAGAGGCCAACAATCATAATTGGTTTTCAATGAAACTTCTAAGAGCATTTACTGGGCAGGTTATATTCAGTTTTTATTCAACTGGTTAGATCATGACAGTGAAAGTGTTACTATTCCAGTGTATTCAATGAAAAAAAACCAACTTATTTCTGCTTGTTCGGTGTTCTTCATTTTCCTGCTTGTTCTTTGCCCTTATTGCTGCACTGGACAGGGGATGCATGGAAAGCTGCAGTTAGTGGCACTGGTGCAGTTTGATGTAGACTCTTCCATTAACCAGTCTCTCACTGCTTTTAGTTACTGTATTGTATTTCATACTCTGAAAATGCCATCTTCTTTGAAACCTGCCCTGAATGTAATGCAAATTCTTTTCCAGCAGTAACATTTTATGCAGCCTAATAGCAATTACTGTTACTATACAAAGATGTGTTGTCACATAAACCACATGGAAAATACACACTGCATGTATTATCTGGATGTTGTGCTGTGTCCTTGCTAATGCTGCTTCCCAGCTGATAATATTTCTGTGCTGTTAAAGATGGAAATATTTTGTCAGGCTCCATGCTTGGCTAAAGTAGTGTCCATAGCAGATAGCATATTAGATGCCCATATTTGAAGACTTTGTGCTTTTTAAAACCTTGGTTAACACCATGCCAGGGATAATTTTAAATGTATCTGGCTTGCAAATACCCTGTTGGAATGGACAAATTCAGGTGCAGGTCTAGGTAGTGATGATTTTACTAAATAGATCTATTTGATCCATTATTCTGTAGCTGAGTTTTTTAAAAGAAGAATAAAATAACACTTACAGTAGCCCATATGAAATGACCTGCTTGTAACTCAACTTTGAATTTTATGGCTCCCACAAAGTCATATGCTTGCAACTTTTGCTTTCTAAAATGTAAAAATTTATGTTCTCACTGCATATTTATTCATTTAGCAGTTTGGTATGTTGATGGCTTTGCACAACCAATTTATTACTGTCTCAGTTTCACTGGACGTCCTTTGTATAAAAGGGACTATTTTTTTCCTTTTCTGAGTAGCTCTGCCATTCTCCATCTTTACCTGACAGCTTCAGATTTCTCTCTGTTCCTCAAATGGAAAAAATTTATGCCTCCAACTCTGGATCCATTTCATTCACTGCAGTTATGCATCATCTGAGTTGGGTAGACCAACAGTGAATCCAGTACTCCAGTTTCAGACATGACAGTGATTCTATAATAAATAGCAATATTTTCAATATAATTTTATTTTCTTTTATGGGTATTGGAGTGTCATGGAGGAATGAAAATGGGAGAATCCCTATCTGCCTGCTAGTGATTATAGGAAGAATATTACATCACTAAAAGTTATGATCCAGAAGCCCTGGTCAGTTATGGTAAATAACAGCTGAATCTACATTAGCAGAGTAATATGAACAATTGATTTGGATCTTAAAATTGTGCTATTTGATAACAATAGTTTAATATAAGAGCTATAGATAATTTTAATTAACTTTGGGAGTCTGTTCTCTAGTTGAAGAAAGTATGTAAATATAAACAGCTGCTCAGTGTTATTAGAGTTGCCTCACATAAAGAAATCAAAATGCTTTTAAATTGATGGAAAAAACAGTGTATCAATTTGTTCAGTCTCAAAGTCCTATTCAAATATATTGCATATTGAAAGAATCAGAGTTTTATAGAAATGCAAATTACAGTCTTGAAAAGTTGATTCAGCACCACTACAAATTACATTCACTTTCATTAGCATTTGAATAAATGCTTCACTTATGGTGGGAAAGGTTTGTCACGTTGACAAAGCACTTCAAGGCAATTGTGCTTATTAGAAAAGAAGAGGTTCTCCTGTTGGTTTGAAAATAGCAGTTTTGTAGAACTCCATCAGTCCATCAGTCAGGAATATTAATTTCTAATCTGCTTTTAACTCAATTGCATGGATGATTGATTTGGTTTCCTTTTCTTTCTTTTTTTTTTTTTTAATGCATTTTATGGTAACGTGCTGGAAGATCAGCAGTGCTTCCAGTACTTTCTCCTCAATGTTTTCAGTTTTTCATGTGTTGTGAGAAAATGGTGGCACTTGCCCTTGATTTATGAACATCAAACCAAACCGAAGCAGATTTATGGAGCTGAGACTACTCAGCGTTTTTGGGTGGAGGCAGATGTTGAAATAGGCACTTCTGTGTGCATCTGTACATCCTGTGTGTCTGTAAAAACTCCTCTGTTTTCCAGATAAATGCCAGCTCCCTGCTTGTGATTCTTACGGATCACTACTTTGAGACTGAGATAATACTGCAATCTCTTTCTTATGGTGGGAACAGGTTCCTATAGATGAACCACTCTTGATGTCACCTTTTTGCATTCTGCAAGGATGAGAAAGGAGCAGTATATGAGCTACCAAAACCACAGTCAAATATCAGCTAGTGGCATTTGCAAGAACTGTTCTAGAGGCAGAATCTCTCCCTTTTCTCATGTTATAGTTCCTAAGCATATTGGGAAGGGGTGGCACTGCTGCCAATGGATGCCTCAGAGATACAGCTTAATGGTAGTAAATTTTTTATATTTTCCTTACCTAAAGCGGCTAGACCAAACACAAATAGGAGGGGGTGAAGTGAACACTGCAATGTTTTTTAAATAAATTATTGGATGCCCAAGAATTTCACACACATTAGTTTTTAAAAAATCTGTTCCTATGAGAAGCAGAACACACTGATATTTGTTCAAGCTATTTTTGAAACATTCCCAAACAGAAAGGTAATTCCTAAGTAGAAATGGCTATATTTATCTACCCATGGGCAAGTTTGTTAAGGCTCTTACAACTTTGCACACAGAGAATATTGCATTTTAAGGTAAATGCAAACATTTTTCTTGCTTGTAATATTTCCTACCAAAGTCCATTCAGAACTTTCATTGCCCATAGGCAACGGCAATAATAATTCTCTCAGCAGTTTGTAGTGGATTTGCTTTTTCTTTTTTTAATGGGGTGTG
>VXBQ01007383.1:453854-479770 GCA_013400175.1 Phainopepla nitens
GGTGTGTAAAACATCTTTTTTTTTTTTATAGATATGCATGCATAAATCCAAGTATAAAAAGTAAATATTAATATATATATATATATCTTCAAATATAAATATATATATATTTTATATATATACATTGCCGAGATCTGCATACAGTTTTTGTCTTTGCTTTACAGGTGAGACATATTTTGAAATACCTGTCTGGATAACTGTTGTCCTATAGCTGTGTCTCTGTTTACACAGCTATATATACTAATAAAATATATGCCAACTTTAATTCAGAAAAGGTCAAATGAATGCTTCCAAGAAAAAATAGCTTCCAGGTAGCTTCCTCCATTTATTGGTATCAAAAGAATATAAGATTTTCATTTTTAAGAGAAAAAGAAACTTATGATGCACAAATGGCAAATAAAAAGGAGAGCATAAATCTGTAAACTGTTCCACAGATGTGGTGGAAATATTTATTTCTCTCATTCATCGTTTCTTACAGTGCCTGTAGCATGCTAGGGGCTTTCAAACAGTTGAAGAAACACAACTGATCTTGTTCATATTAATCTCACTAACTATAAAGTCTTTTGTAGAATTTCATTTAATCAACTGAAATTGCTGTCAAAATTTAGGGGAATGAAAGAATCTGTATTCTGTGAGTACGATATTATCCAGCGTTTCTATTTATGTATTCAACATGTAGATTGTGAGTCCACTCTAGATTATCTCTGAAAGGTCATGACAACCAGGAGAGATTCCTGAGGGCTGGATGAAAGAAAATACCACTTCAGGATGAACCACAAGGAAGATCTGAATAAGGTCAGCTTTGCCTTGTTCCCTGGGAAGGTGATAGAGAAAATCCTCCTGAAAACCATTTCTAGGGGGAAATTGGTGATCTGGATTAGTCGCCATGGATGGTGAGGAAAGAGCAACTGACTGATGTAATAGCCTTCCAAAATAGGAAGACTGTCTTGCTGAATCCGGGCAGAGCAGTGGAAATCTTTGGAGCTCAGCAGTAATATGGATTTTACCACTGTCCTACTGAAGAAATTGGGTCTAAAGAAATAAAGCTGAGGTGGGTTGAAACCCGGCTGAACTGCTGGTCTCCAGAGATTAGCTCAGCTGGATGCCTGTCACTGAAGTGCCCCAGGGGACAATATTGGGTCCAGTCCTGTTTAGCACCTCTTTCAATGCCCTGGACAATGGGGCAAGTGCAGGTTCAGCAAGTTGACAGATGATGGAGAAGTGGGAGTGCAGCGGTGTTTGATAGACAAGATGAGTGTGCTGCCTTTTAGTGGGGGGCTCTGACAGTCTGGAACACAGAGCCCACAGGAATCTCTCCTGCAAGTGACCTTTGCACTGGTTGTGGTTGTGTCCAGTTTACAACTGCTAGCACCTCTCTTGTATGGGATGTAACTTCCCCCCGACAGCTTTGGACATGGGCTTCAGACATTGAAAAGGTACTCCTCCAGGAAACCTGCAAGTGAGGAGGGGGTCCTGTAGAGATTACCCAAAGCTTGCACACTGGGAAGTCTGAGCTGTTAGTTGATGCCTCTGGTATCTACAGCATTATGTGCTGGCTGTGGTCTTTTGCTTTCCTGACACTTTGTGCTTTCTCAAATGTTCAATATTGCACATATCTGGAAGGGATGGGTTGGGGGAGGGGATTTAATGGACTACTGCTGCCATCTATCCAGTAGAACCTTTTCCCTGATGTTTGCTTTAAAAATTACCACATTTGTTTCCTAATAAAACTTCTATGTTGAAATTCAACAGTATTTTTCCATTATAGGATTTTCAGCACAGTACCTTAAGCACTGGTATGTGACTACATGTGATTTGTGCTCCTGCTTTGTTTTGGTCCAAAGACAGATTAATCTCCTAAAAGAAAATATTCAAGGCATGGTATGAACTTCTGCAATTCAGTACATCTGGGGAAGTTCGTCCCCAGCAGAGCTAAATTAAAAATAAACTGGTTGACTGTGACTCAGGCTGCAAAAAAAGGGTGCATGCAGGCTTCAGAAAGACAAAGTATACATGCCAGCTGGCCTAATAAACCACATTTTGTTTTATAATTTTACCGCTGGGCTTGTGCAAGGAATGATTACATTGCTATTTTTTGAGTCATTTATTGAGATTCTGAGGCACTGGAAAATAGTCAGCTTTAATCTGAAAAGAGATCCAGGTAATTGTGAGTTTCAGATGATCACTTACATTTTTAAGGCATCTGAAGAGAATGGTTGATACTTGCTTGTAACATTGATGTGCAGGGTAGACAATACGTTTTTCTGTTCTATGACAATAATTCCAATGGCAGCATCGAGGCTGGAATTCTGTCTTTCTTTTCTGGCAATTCTTTTGCAATAAATTGTAAAGCAGCCAGTCAGCAATGGAAAAACCTTTTCCTGTGTATTTCAGAAATAATTGCTATAAAATCCCCATTTTTAATAGAATACCCTATTTGTCTCTTAATAAATTGATTTTTTTGTCTCTGAACTCGTACTGGGCAATTTCTGCAGACTCTGGGTTGTCCTCTGCAGGGGGTATGCCCTTCTTTTTCTCTGACAGAGCATTCAGAATAAAGAGATGGAATATTATTGTTTTCTTTAGCACTTATACTGGTAAACTCCTAGTGAATGTGATGGAGGTAGCCATGTCATCCTTTGGCTTTGTTTAATTCCAGGTTCAAATAATGCCCTGTCAAGGGAAACCAAAAATACACATGCATGATATACGCACCTCCAACACCGGTCGTGAGAAAGATGAGAGGAGAGCGTGTGTGCATCCTCTTTCTTATCACCACCCATGCAGGGGGCTGTGTGTGTAAATCATTCCCCAGGCAAGCCAGCAAATAAGCAATCAATGATCAATGTAGCATACACAGATTTTTCTTACTATGAATCTGCCCTTGGCATATTCATCAGCCTTTTTTTAAGAAAGAAGGAGGAGGATCATTAAAGCAGGTATAATGAGTATTGGTTTTCAGTATACATGTTTTTCATTCTCAGATTTTTGTCTCCTTGCTGCATGCTAGGGTTGAGAAGATTCCTTGACAGGGTGCCTGTGATTCATTGCCTGGATTGTTCAAAGTAAACACAGTGGCTTTCCTGAGACAGACAGCCCAGTTTATCTCTGCTGGCAAACTGCAGCAGAGGAATACAATGAAGGCAGCTCTGCCACAGGTGGACTTTTCTCCGAGGAGGCAGAGGATGCTTTCACTGCTGTCAGGTGCTGCGGACTCTGCTGTCTTGCAGACAGCTTTAATTTGTGGCTGAAGTTAGATAAAAATTCCACCAAAGTCAGCAATGTGGGAAATGTGCTGAACCAACAGAGTCAGTCACCTGCTTTGAAGGATGTGTGCTTTCTGGCCAGCTTATGTTCCTGGTGAGATACTGTTTGGGAGAGTGGCGTGCACATCTGCCTTCAGTGATTTCTGTGACCTCTTCAGGAGAGTGTGTCCCCGTGTCACACACTACTGAGGATATCAACAGCTTCCTGCACTCCTAAACACTCTTAACGTGTTACACAAATACAACATTGTTGATCACTCATTGCCCGGGCCATGGGCAGTTGCAGCACCAGAGAAAACATTTTGCTGGTGTTCATAATGCCTGCCCCCTTCAAGGTGTGGGAATGATGAAAAGGTCAAAACACTTCTGGAAATAGCAGCCTGTGTGATGTTAAAAGAAGTAGTCTGACGTTATCTTGTAGAAAGAAAAAAACTAAGGATAGCACAGATTTGCTAGGGGGAAAAATTCTAATTGCTTTAGAGGAAATTGTTACTCTAATTAAAATAAGCAAAATATGAATATCAGAAGTGAACAGGGATGGAACTTCTGAACAAATAACACTGTCAGTGAGCAGAAATTTGTACTTGGACACCAGTATGCAGTTCTTATGTCCTAAATTAGATCATGAGTGGGTGGCACAACCTCTCTGTAACTTGGAGGCTTTTTGTGAAATCACTGGTGAAAAAATTATAATTTTAAGGGTGAAGCATAAAATAAATCTGTTATGTCTTTACTACAGATGACTAAATACATAATTTTCAGTGTGCCATCCTCATTATGTCACAATGAATAATTATTGCTGTGATCCATTGTTGTCTGTTGTTTGTGTTCTGGTCTAGCTGATACCTGACATCTCATCTCTGCAAATTTTTACATTCAACCTGTTCTACTTACCTGCCATTAACTTTGTACTTTTCTACGCTGTTCTCACAGTTTTATTTTCCCTGAGGGGGTCAGAGAAGGAGCACAGGAGCTATAGCTAGTTTTTCTCTTTTTATTTTTGTGGGTGTATTCTTCTGCTCCTGTGGACATGCCTCAATAGCATCTATATCATACAGAGAGAGAGTAAATAAAGAGATATCCTTTGGGATGACCTTTGTAAGGAGAGTTGAAAGTGTCATGATGATGTTCAAAAATAAGTAAAAGATTGCTTTAAAATAAAACAGTAGGAGCAAAAGCAAAATGAGGCTGTCCATTGATTTAAGTTCAGAACCATTTTGGAAGAGCTGAAAATGAGTGCAAGTCTAGAGACTGTTTAACAAATTTAACCTCAAGCACTTCTATTTATCATTTTTGGCTGGTAGAATTAGCTTCATTTCAGAAGCAATGACAGATGGGCTTCCTGATTTATGATATATTTCAGCTGAGGCCTGAAATGGCTTCTTAAAACCCTTGTAGCAGAAATCTTATATATTGATCTATGGGAGGTTTGATCTCCAACAGAAGGTAAGGCAAATTCCTCATGTAGCCACTCAGTCACATCTTATAAAGAAGATTCATCAATCTTGATGCTCTGTTTATTGTTTTTTTAAAAGATATAATCTTTTGTAGTGATACTGCTCTTAATAACATTAAAAAAAAAAAAAATCCCCAAACCAAACGATCAGTGATTTTCAACATGTTTTAGAGCAGCAACTTATTTTCCAAGACTGGTCATTTTGGTCCAAACTTGGATTTATTCTTCTTTGTATGGCTTAATTTTAGTGTTTAACCAAGGCCCTTTAACACTGGCAACAATGACTCAGAAGCTAAGTAGTGAAAGATTTTGGGAGCTAGAATTCTGGGCCTATCTGGGAGACTGTTATGAACATTGTTCCTTCTGGTCTCCCAAAAATAAATACATGTCAGAAGCTGAAAAGATTTTTCAATTCAGCCTAATGATTTACACTTCTAATTTTTGTGGATGCATGTAGAAGATTGACCCTGTCTGTAGCATTTTAGATTTTATTTGGATATCTTTTACTCTTTCCTTTCCCACCTACTCTTTCTCATTGGTTTTATCTAATAAAATATGTGCTAGATTTGTTTATTGGCAAAAACAAACAAAAAAGGAGGATTTTAGAGACCTTGCCCACTCATGTAATACTATACAGGACATCAAAGAGCATCAGGAATTGACACTTGCAAGTGATGGTAAGGACATCAAGAAAACCGTAAATCAGTAGCAACAGGTTGATCAAAGAAAGCATAGCCCATTGCTGAGTAGAGCAGGTGCTCTAGTTCCATTTGAAACACACTGGGTGGAGAAACTCAATTGCTGTTTTGCCTCAGTCTTCAGCAGCAATGTCTTCCAGGCCTCTCTCCTTCAAGTGAAGGAACTGCCATCAGAGGATGTCGAACAGGTGAGATCAGGAATCGCCTGAGATCAGTTCATTCAGACCCAGCCTCAATGGGTCAAGGCTGGACAGATTGCATCCAAAGGTGCTGAGGGAACTGGCTGGTGTATGTCACAGTGAGGATACTCTCTCTCATCTTCGACGTACTGAATAGAGTGGGGAAGATCCCCAGTGGCTGAAGGAGAGCAAATTTTCACCAGCTTCTTTTCAACTGAAAGGACAACTACACGAGTGACAGACTGCGCTGGTTTGACATTGATTGACATTTGGTGAGCAGGAAGTGGGTTGAGTGATCAGCCTCTCCTTTTGCTCTGTAAAAATCACAGAGTGAGTCTCCTTGGAATGCATTTATGAGCAGAAGCTTAGGAAAGTCAGCATGGATTTAACAAAGGTATAGCGTATGGGTTCCTTTTAGAATAACAATTGAGTTTATAAACAAGAAGACAGCAGTAGATGGTTCTTACCTTAACTTCAGCAAGGCTTTTGGCACTGTCATCCACAGGATTTCTGTATCTAATTCTTAAGAGTTGACCCTGGTTAGGCGATAAGCACCACACAACCCTCCTTCCCCAGCAGGACTGGAGAGAGAACAGCGAGGGCAAAAGCAAAGAAATTCATCAATCAAGATCAACAATTTAATGAGTGAAGGAAAGAAGTGGGTGCACCAATGGTACAAAGGCAATCGCTCACCACATCCCCCAAGCTCAGCAAAATCTCACAGGCCTCTAAACAACAGCTGCCTCAGAGAACTGAGTGTGTGGAGAGCAGCCCTGCGGAGGAAGACATAGAGGTCTTGGTAGACCCCAGCTAAAAAGATCAGTGTGCCCTGGTAGCAAAGAATGTCCAACAGTTTCCTGGATTGTATTATCAGCCAGTAGGTTGAGAGAAGCAACCCTTTACTCAGCACTTCAAAGATCACATCTAGAATACTGTGTCCAGTTTTGGCCCCTTAATTCAGGCGAGACTGTGTTGGGGGGACCTAATAGGCACTGCCGCATACTAAAGATTCAGCCAAAACAAGCCAACCAAACAAAAAAGCCCAGCGGGATGTAGGTGACTTTAGATCCCTATCAGGATATTAATATGTGGAATTAGCCATGATTTTTCTTTCATTATGAGGAAAATGGTTTGCTGAAGAGTGTGGATATGCTACTGCCTAAGCCAAGCATTGTTTCTCCACAGATCACCTGTAGGGAATTCCAAACTACCAAGGCAAATCAACTTTGATACACTTTAGAATGCCTCCTGAGTGCCATTAGATAGCTACAGACTGTCTGTATTATGTTTGATATATGCTTGCAGGATTGCGCTGAGGCAAAACAACCAGGCATGAGACCAGCTGTGAGTACAAAAAAACATGTACCTGCTGCACAAAAGCATTTGAATGTTCAAACTTAGATCTATTTGCCTACATCTATTGCTTCTTTTGTGGGTGACAATAAAAAGTGTTGCTTTGGTTTTCTGAATCCTGACAGTAAGGAGGCACAGCAGGGTGGATAAAACCCATCTTACAAACCCGTAATGTAATTTTATTTAAATGGGGAAGCCAACTTTCCTGATTTTTCAATATTTTTGTCTTAATCTTTGGGAAACAAAAATGTGAGGGGAAAATGTAAGGTGTGAAATTGAATTAACAACTAATATTTTGTGTTTCACTTCTGAGCTTCTGTTTATCTTTGCATGAAGACAAGAAGCTCTGGGGTGCTGCCCTTGCAGTGGGCACTGCTTGAGGCAAGGCTGGTCAGCACCCGTGTTCAGCTCTCCAGGTCACAGGGAACAATAAAAAGACTGAACATTCATTTTGTTATTGAAGTAAAGTGTCCTCAGATTCTACCCTGAGGAGGTTTCTCCTTTGCCTCCAACACCCTAAAAGCTGTTAATTTTATTACTGCCCCGAGGGCTGGAATTTGAACCATTCCACCAGGTAAACTGGAAAATACCAACCGTGAAATACCAGATATTCTGTATTTTAATTGGCCTATTTATTTTTCATATTTCAAGAGAAAATAGTAATGAACTAAACAGGTTTTCTGACCATCATAATTCTTTGTCTGGTTGGGTTTAAGACTGGTATAATTCTTACTTCACATCAGTACTTGCCTGTTAACATTATTACTCCATGAAGTGCATGCTCTGGGTCCTAGGCAGTAGGAGCCCATAAGGTATAACCACATAGAAATATTTGTGCAAAAATCAAACCTCTGTGGTATAGACTCAGTTGGTATTAAGTCTTCAGGGAGCAAAAAAACCAAAATCCAGGTTGATTTAAGTACGACTTGGGAAGTTAGGTGTTCTCAGTTATTTATAAAAATAAGATTTGGTGGTGTTAAGCATAGTTCTTGTGGTAAAGCTTATAAAGCTGTTTTCATTCACATTTAGGATAGGAAACAAGCATTTTTAATATTTGGAGAAAATAGTTTTGAGTACTGGGAGGCTAGAAGGGGCTAAATATTTGTGTGTGTATTGCAGTGAAATGACTGCACTGCTTTAAAATAAAACAAAAATCAGCTAAAATTCAAAATTTGAGTCTTAGCACATAATAACCTGAATACATCCATCAACTTTGTATCTATTTATTTGGCTTTTTTTAAATTGTTTCTATTTGTTTTTACAGCAATTGTATTAGTGAATGAAATCTTCCCCTTTCTATTTTTCTCACTATGCTTTTCAGACTTGGAGTCAGCACTGTTGATCTATCAATGAAATAATGAAAAGTAATTTGCACACTGTTGTAGTATGAGCAACATAAAACCTGAATCTGTGTAAAATCTTATGTGCAAAACCTGATAAATTAAGTAATAACATTTCCTATACATTAAATTATAAAAGCTGCAACTGAATGGCAGATGAGCCCACGCACCTATTATGCTGCAGTGTGATTCTGAAAGGAGTCAAGTTTTGCTAACTGAGCCAAAGCTTGAATCTTTAGTACACCTCTGTTCTCCTCAAATATTCCTCAAGTACCCCACAAAAAGCAGAGAAGCCTCAGACAGCCTTGAAATTAGTCTTCACTTTAGCAGTTCTAGTGTGGAAAAGGGCCTCTTGTGCATTCAGTCATACCATTCTTGAGAAAAAAAGTTGAGAATGTAATGAAAAGTGAATTTTCTTCAGTTTTTCTTTCACTCAGAGGAGCAGTGAACAAATGCAACTGTTCAAGTTACAAGGCTTCAGCTCGTAAGTCTTAAGCTTGTAATTTCTTCCAGGAGCTTTCTGCTACTCAGAATTACTGTTTGAAGACTGTCATAATCACTTCACAATCACTTAACTTGGGTCCTGGAGGTTGGTAAGAGCTATTGGTAACCATGTGCTGCCTGTGTCAGGCACATTTCCCAAAACAACTCTGCAAGAAATCTTTGGACACAAACAGCTGTGATAAATCTGGTTGCTTGAGTGCTGGCAGCCTGCTACTTCTTTCATTTCCATGCTAACCATGCATATGATAGCTAATCTAAAAAACATATCTCACAATTTTGCATTGTCAGACTCATAACAATGGATTCATGGGGATTGTGTGCTTTCAAATTGTGATATCTTTTTGATTTCTACATACTGCAGAGAAACACCAAAATTGAATAAAATAAATAATAAAATATCCAAGAATGAAAGCTTTTACAGCTGTGGCTTAAACTGTGTGCTGGTCTTATCTTAAGGTACTTTCAAAGACACTTTTTAGGTGATTACTGCACTGAAAATATTATGGGAATATTTACGATATTGATAGCAGACACTAATTCACAGGAATGGATTGTGGGAATTCCCTCTCATCTGTTTACAAAGAATTTTTCTGGATTAAAATTCTGCAATAAGCTTGCTCTTCTGTACTGATCTCAAGTGTCAACTTGCTGCTGCCAGGGATTATCAGCTGCCTTTACTGCTGTTCAGTTTGTTGAGGTTCAGTATTCAGTGTTATCAGCCTACTGAATCGACAAGCCTGACAGATGTTGTGTCTGTGCTTGCTGCAGCCACAGATAACCACCTAGTCTCTATAATTCAAGGGGAGATCGTTCCATCACAACATTTCATTCTGTTCAACCAGTTTTCTCCAGAAGGGAAGGGAGAATTTGCCAATATCTACCTCAGCATAACATATTCCCAGTTAATAAGGAGACCAATTCGATGCCATGCTGCAAATTTATCGCAGCGTAATCTCTGTTTATTGCTTTCAGTCATTTTGCAAAGTCTGCATGAAACAGCCTTTTCACTTGCAAAGTGACTGAAAATCTTTACAAGATAATAAAGGGAAATTTAAGTTGAATGCTGTTGTTAAGTGAAGATTACTGATAGTTTCCTTCAGGCCTGAGATAGAAGCTGACACAGGATTCTTACTTCATCCATCTGGGTGCTCCTTTTCCATCCTGGGAAAGTATCTTAATCCATCCCTGCACTGATCCTCCTGACCACAAAAGCTTCTCTGATGGCAAAACAATTGGTCTCTAAATTGAAGTGTTTGTTAGAAAATTCTGGAATAACCACTAAAGTTCTTACATACAGATTGGTGTTTTTACTTTGCTCTGGAAGGAGGATGCCTCTCTGCAGGTCTCAGGCTGCAGGACATGCCTGGAACCCCTCACCAGGCCAGGGAAGTGAGAGACAGTCTCAAAACAGGCAGGACATGGGTACTTATTGAGGATCTGTGCTGCCAGGCAAGAGAGCTGTGGGACACAGTCATAAGACCGGCCAGTGCCTGGTAGCCTGGGCTGCAGCCAAAGCAGCGTGGCCAACAGGGTCTGCAAGTGGGGTCTCACCAGAGGGAGGGGATTCTGCCCCTCTTCTCTGCTCTGGTGAGACCTCATCTGCAGTGCTGCATCAGCTCTGGGGTCCCCAGCACAGGAAGGACTGAGTCCAGAGGAGGATTGAGTCCAGAGAAGGACCTCAGAGATGATCAGAGGGATGGAGCACCTGTTCTAGGAAGACAGGCTGAGAGAGCTGGGGTTGTTTGGCCTGAAGAACAGAAGGCTCCAGGGAGGCCTTATTCCAGCCTTTCAGTACCTAAAAGGGGCCTACAAGAAAGCTGGAGAGGGATTTTTTTTTTTTTTTGCAGGGGAATGTAGTAAAGGACAAGAGAGAATGGTTTTAAACTGTAAGAGTATGGATTTAAATTAGACACTAGGAAGAAATTCTTCACTGTAAGGGTGATGAGGCACTGGAATATGTTGTCCAGAGATGCTTCAGCCCTGGAAATGTCAAAGGCCAAGTTGGATGGAGCTTTGAGCAACCAGGTCTAGTGAAAGGGAGGTTGTAATTAGATAATCTTGAAGATCCCTTCAAACCCAAACCATTCTAAGATTTGAATTCTAAGTATGTTCCATCTGGACATACTCCTTGAGTACAGGCTATCATCCACATCTTACCTCTCTGGGAGAGGTCATGGTTCCTGTGCATAATCTCCCAAATTTTCATTTCCCTGTCTCAGGTGCTGCTGTTTCTTCTGCCTTTATAGAACATTATATTCAATCAGAACTATGAAATGTTGGTGTGGGAGAGGTTTGCTATCTAAGGGTTAGAGATCTGTTACAGCCCATTTCTGTAAATCTGTATGGGCAAGAAAAATACTACTGCAAGTGGAGCATCTGAAGTGCTGCAGAGCAGTGATGGAATCTCTGTTTTAGGAGGTTTTTGGAATGTGCCTGAACTAGATCTTAAACAACCTGATCAAGAGGCTAAGAGATAACATACACGTACAGAGAATATGTATGACTGAGCATATGGCTGAGTGTATTTCTTACCAGCTGTCATCACTGCTGCAGGGAAAGTGGTTGAGGCTGACTAAGACAACTCTGTGAGAGATTCAACAGTCTATCTCCTACAGTGAGGAAGTAGAAAGCACTGCTGTTTCCAACAAATAAAGGGCCTGCTTTTCTTCTGTATATAGTATACAGTCTTTTATTGCAGAGTGGTGCACACTAGAATGTTTTTGAAGCTCACCCTTTGGTCTTGCAAATTCTGAATACTTAAATGTGTGCTTTAATTTAATTCTGTATTTCTCCCAAAGCATAAGGGATTTAGTGTATTTGAATGACTAACAAATACTGGCAGCAAGGTATTTGTTTTTTCAGCTTGCATGCTAGGTGTTAGCATTATTCAATTTAAAATGACTGAGATAATGATCTCTCTCCTTGGAGCACGTTACTTTATCTAGCTTGTACAGCCCACTTTTCTCTCAGTCAGCTTACATGCCATGGGAGTTTTTGATGATGATAAATAATAGAATTGAAACACCAGCTGATTTCTTTGTACCTGTGGCAAATTCAGCTTTGAAAAAGTATTCCTGGATTTAAATGTGTTAGTGAAAATTTTTCTTGACATTTTTGTTAGAAGTATGTACTAACCAGAAAAAGATAGATTCCGTGGGCTTTAAAAGGAAATACACATAATCATTTGGAATTGTACTCAAGTGAACTGTGAAAGCAGTTTGAGTGTGTATTATAAAGAAAATCATATGAGTTTAATTTTATACTAAATTTGAGTGCAATTCTTTTATATTTATAGCTAAAGTTCAGTAAAAAAAATGATTATAATGAGGCTTTTGCTTTCCTTTTTAGAAGATATTATTTCACAGTATGTTCTTCTAGAACCACTCAAAGGTTTTTAAACTAGTGGTTCCCATTCCAACATTACTTTTTTCCCCCATGAAAATAAGGTGGCATTGGGAATTCCTAGTCGAAAAACCTCATTTTCTGGAAGTCTTTAGTCCAGCCTCCTGCTCAGAGCACTCCTACTACAGTCAGCACTACCTTGGGTTAACTGTGACACTGTCCTGCTGTCACGCAGTCTTAAAAACTGCCAAGGGTAGGGAAGCATATGTGTCTATGCATATATCAGTATAATTTTTCAAAGTTTAGATTTCCATTCCAAATTAGATTTTGTATTTCCATTTCAAATTCTAAAAGTATTACAGTTACACTGAGATAAAAAATGTAGTAGAGTGAAGATAGTATCTCATAAATTCAGTTCTAATTCTAGAAAGTTTTGCAGTTTTGATGATGGTCTTCTAGAAAATGTTCAGGATCTGTTCTAAATCCTTTTGAAAGCAGGGGAAAAGAGCAGATTTAGATGCAGTCAGAGCCACCTGCTTTAGCATCAGCAGAAATTTTCCGTGCAAGTACATTTCTACCACAGAGTGCGGATGCACTGAAGGTGAAACACCCCGTGGAAATGTGTCAACATTAATAAAGCTTTCAAAGAATATTAAATATCTTGCTTCCTTCTTTTGGGCCAGTTTGACTGCCAGCCTCTTTCCTCCTCAGCAGATCACCCACAGGCTGCTGTCATGAAAGGCTTCCAGACTCCCTTTGGAACAAAACCAACATGTACAAGTGTTTCACTTCCATTTGATTTTTTTAGCCTCTTGATGTTTCCTCCTCTCTGCTGGACAGATTTGTCTCAGGGTTTGCAGGTAAGCAGCAATTGCTTTCTAGACCAGGCCTGGATCTGAGCTTCTGTGGGCAGATCTACTGTACAACATCTGTGAAATCAATAGAAAGGGGGAGAGGAGCTGCTTTCCTGTAGTTTGTGGTGTTCTGCCTCTTCTCAGGTAGGGAATAAGCATTGTAAAAATTTTGTAAGATGGCGTGTGGGGTGAAATTTGAGTATAGGAAACCAGTCAGGATATAGGTACTTTTAAGGGCATAATTCTAAGCCTCTGAAACACAAGACATTTTTGAATATTAAGAAAAATTGTGCTTTTAGGCATGTTATTTAGCTGGCAAACAAGAATAAACTAATTTCTGAGAGTCTGTAATATTTCAATGTGTCTACACTATTTATTGTGATTTCTTGCCTATCTTAAAAATGAGAAGAAAGTTTCATGACTAAAGATCTCATTATATGTTATTGCACCTCTATAGTTTCAGTATTTAAACATCTCTGCAGTGTCTTGATTTATGTGAAGAACTAGTCTTAAAAGTATTGCTTATTCTTAGGGAGCAGTTTTGCTTAGTATCCATTGTATCTCCTGATTTCCACTGCTTTCGGCAAATATTACTTTAAATTTTGTAGTATACCATTCTTAATATGTACTGGTGTTTTTACTGCATAATCATACATTTTCTCTACTTAAAGAATTGTAGTTGTTGGAGAATAATCAACTGTTACCAACTCTTGCTGAACTAAAAAATATTAACAGAGAACATGCATGGTGGGTCAGAAATTGCCCCTTTTACTCACTGCAGAGAGGGAAATATCAAGTTTATTAAACTGATAAAAGTGAAGTTTTCAAAATGGATGTGATAAATGTTTGGGGTTTTTTTTTTTTGGTAGTAAGACTAGAAAGATGCATGACCACAGATTGTGTGACAGCCTATTATAAGAATTTCAAAACTTGCAGACTTATTTCTGGTATTAAGACAATGGGATTTTCTTACAGGAACTTACTCTTGGTACTATATGTAGGAGTAACTTTTCTGCTTTAACCAAAAGCAGGTTTCTTTTGAGTCATTGGACACCTTCTTGACAAATTCCAGTTAATCCCCGGATCTCCCTTTCACAACAGATTTCTTTGCAAGTTTTCATGTCTTAATATCTGAAAAAGTTTACAGGGAAACATCACATGGGAAAGAAGCAGAGATTCTATGGCTACAGTTAAAGGCAGAGTTATGGGTCCTTCCCAAAATCAAAAGCACTCTGATGGCACTCTGAAGGCGTTTGGGAGTAGTCAGCATAGATTTACCAAGGGGAAAACAGGTGTGACATTCTGACACAATTTGATGACTGGCTTGGCAGGTGAGGACAGAGAACTGGATGTTGTTTACTTTGAATTTAGAAAAGCTTTCAACATTGCCTTCCATAACCTCCCTCTTGGACAAGCTGATGAAGTGTGGGATAGACGAGTAGACAGTGATTGAAAAGTAGCTGAACTTCTGGGCTCAGACTGTTGTCAAAAGCAGCACAAAGCCCAGCTGGGGGTCAGCCTGTAGTGGTGTGCCCCAGGGGCCAATACTGGGTCTGATCATGCTTAACATCATGAATGACCTGGACAATGGGGCAGTGCACTCTCAGCACATTGACCAATAATGCAGAACCAGGGCAGGGAGGTTAGTGCTTACTTAACAAGCTGAATGTCCTGTCTTTCATAGGGAGCTTGACGAGTTGGAGCATGAAGCCAGAAGGAGTCTCATGAAGTTTGGCAATGGGGAATGCCAAGTCCTGGACACCAGGAGGAATAGTCTCACAAACTTTAACAACAGGAAATACAAAGTCTTGAATATCAGGAGGAACAACCCCATGCACCAGCATAAGCTCAGGGCTGAGTGGCTGGTGACCAGCTCTGCAGACAAGGACTGGGAGTCCTGATTGAGAACACGGTGAACATGAAACAGCAGTGTGCCCATGCTGCACCGGCTGCATTAGGAAAGCAGTTTCACAGAATCACAGAATACTGAGTTGGAAGGGACCCACAAGGATCACCCAGTCCAGCTCCTGGCCCTGCACAGGACCATCTGCATCTCACACCATGTCCCTGAGAGCATTGTCCAGAAGCTTCTTGAACTCTGTCAGGCTGGTGCTGTGACCACTTCCCTGGGGCCTGTTTCAGTGCCCAACCACCTTCTGAGTGAAGGACCTTTATTCTAATATCCAACCTAAACCTCCCCTGGCATGACTCCAGGCCATTCCCTCAGATCCTGTCACTGCTCACCACAGAGAAGAGATCAGTGCCTGCCTGTCCCCTTCACGAGGAAGCTGCACACTGCAGTGAGGTCTCCCCTCAGTCTCCTCCAGGCTGAACAGACCAAGTGACCTCAGCTGCTCCTCACACAGCTTCTCCTCAAGGCGCTTCACCATCTTTGTTGCCCTCTTTTGTATGCTCTCCAGTAATTTAATGTCTTTCTTATATTGTAGCACCNAAGTCTTGAATATCAGGAGGAACAACCCCATGCACCAGCATAAGCTCAGGGCTGAGTGGCTGGTGACCAGCTCTGCAGACAAGGACTGGGAGTCCTGATTGAGAACACGGTGAACATGAAACAGCAGTGTGCCCATGCTGCACCGGCTGCATTAGGAAAGCAGTTTCACAGAATCACAGAATACTGAGTTGGAAGGGACCCACAAAGATCACCCAGTCCAGCTCCTGGCCCTGCACAGGACCATCTGCATCTCACACCATGTCCCTGAGAGCATTGTCCAGAAGCTTCTTGAACTCTGTCAGGCTGGTGCTGTGACCACTTCCCTGGGGCCTGTTTCAGTGCCCAACCACCTTCTGAGTGAAGGACCTTTATTCTAATATCCAACCTAAACCTCCCCTGGCATGACTCCAGGCCATTCCCTCAGATCCTGTCACTGCTCACCACAGAGAAGAGATCAGTGCCTGCCTGTCCCCTTCACGAGGAAGCTGCACACTGCAGTGAGGTCTCCCCTCAGTCTCCTCCAGGCTGAACAGACCAAGTGACCTCAGCTGCTCCTCACACAGCTTCTCCTCAAGGCGCTTCACCATCTTTGTTGCCCTCTTTTGTATGCTCTCCAGTAATTTAATGTCTTTCTTATATTGTAGCACCCAAAACATCCCCCAGCACTCGAGGTGAGGCCACCCCAGTGCAGAGCAGGGCAGAGCAGGATAATCCCCTCCCTTGCCCAGCTGATGCTGCTGAGACTGATGCCCTCAGGACACACTTGTCCCTCCTGGCTGCCAGGGCACTACTGACTCACGGTCAACTCGCCATCAACCAGGACCCTCAGGTCCCTTTCCATGGCACAGCTTTCCAACATTCCCAGTCTGTACCTACATCCAGGGTTGACTTGGGGCTTTCCTTTGTTCTACTTCATATGGTTAGTGATTGCCCAGTCCTCTAATTTGTTGAGGTCTCTCTGCAAGGCCTCCCTGCCTTCGAGAGAGTTGACAGTTCCTCCCAGCTTTATATCATCTATCCCTTCCAGTCCTGCATCCATGTTCTTAATGAATATGCTGAAGAGCACAGGGCAGAGGATGGAGCCCTGTGGAACCCCACTAGTAACAGGTCACCAGTCTGGTGTCACCCAATTCACTACAACCCTTTCTGCCTGACCCATCTCCAGCAGGTTAAGGAAGGTGATCAGCATGGGTGAGACAGATCAGGTCTGCTGTGCCTGGTTTTGGTCTCTTCGGTGCAAGAATGGCATGGACAAACTGTAGCATGTCCAGCAAATGGTCATGAAGCATGTAACAACAAAAATATAATTGATTTATATAGTATTTATTCGGTTTGTTTTGTTTGCTTTTATGAACTGGTTTTGTTTATTGCTTGTTTTGATCTATTAATTTACTTCTAATTTACCTTGCAAAATAAATTTTATTATGTAAAACAATAACACCTCAAGACAAACCACGAGATATAAGTAGAAATAACTGATTTTGGTTTTAACCTATGTTCTTTTGAGAGCTATTTTGGCTGAGATGCACAATACACCCCCTTTTTTTTTTAGTTCAAAAATGATGGAAGATTTCAATGTTTTGAAAAGTGAAAGGGGTTGGCACGTCTTAAGAACTAGTGCCACATAATCTGTAAAATCCAAAGCATATGACACCAAATTTGATTTTAGAACGAGTTGTTATTACATCACGATTGAGCTCATAATAAAATAATAATGAAAGTGGATATTTCATATTTTTGACATATAGTCTAAGAATAATTTAAAATCATATAAAAATACTGGTTTCCTAGGGTGTCTGTGTTGAAAAGTATTTCAGGGAAAGACAGAGTAGAGTCAGGAAATGAGAAGTGTAGCAGACTCCTAAATATACTTTCCACACTAAGCAAATAAACCCCAAGTTTGTTGTGCCCTCAAGCCAAGTGTTAAGCTTTAAGTTTTCCCTCAGGTAGCAGCTAAAAAGGAGCAGCACAGTTTTAAGACAGGATCCTACAGGCACAGCTCAACCTTATCAAAAGTGATTCCTTGTCCTCCCCGTCTCACCCCAGGTCAACAAATAAAGTGAATTCTAAGTTAAGTGACCTGCTTCTGGCAATACTCAGTGTCTTAGGATCACTCTGTACTGAAAATGTTTGAATTAAAAGGTCCAAACATAAATGTTTTATAAACTGTGTGAAGAACCTTGTCCTAAAGAAACAACCTGTTTTGTTAATTTGTGATGAATTGCTGCAGACTGGCCCCTTTACAGCTGTATGTTTACACAAAGAATGAAGCAAAATTAAAGTGCCTCCAAAGTTCTCTTCATTATGTGCTAGAAAAGCCTGGTATGTGTTTGAGCACCCTGTTGTGGAACTCAGATTTGCAGTCTGCTGCTTCTTCATGATAAGCAGACAAAAAATAGATTAGATCTTTATTTTTGTGGAAATAGACAGCCTCATGATCTCTGAGACTGGTTTTCTCTCCCTCTGTGGGTGACTGTGGACTTGGTTGACTGCTCACTCTAAAGTCTCTGCAAAAATTGCCATTGTTTAACGGAGAGAGCGAGGAGCAGGTGTTGAATGCAATTGTGCTTCCATCTTCATTTATGCAAGTACCACTCCTGGATACAGGGTACAAAGGGAGCCAAAAGGAGAGAAGAGATCCTCTCTGAGACTCCCAGCAAGGCACAAATCAGTGTTTGGAAACTGCAGCTGAGCTGTGACATGCCAGCATTTTGAATTCAATTCCTCTCACAGTACACAATTTGTGTCTTCTCAGCTTTCTAGTTTCACACAAGTCATTATGAGTTTGGTTTTGAGGGAATTGATATCACATAGTCAGGCCTCAGGACAGTAAGGAAGACCAGGTAGGTTTCTGTTTGCTTATGCCTCATCTATGCTAGATTGTTACCTGAATTCCTCCAGAAATGTTAGAAGGGCACAAATGGAGCACAAGGAGAAAAACACACGAAGCAAAAGTATAGAAAGACAGCAAAGAGAACTCAAGAGGCTCAGTGTGTATAAAAGAGAGAGCAGAGCTCTCAGGCTGTTACTGATTTATTTGTTCAAAACAATGCCTTACACGATCTTGAATTTCTGCAAAGGGGCTGTTTCTCTAGCAATATCTCTCATAATCAACCAACCAGAGGAGGCCTATGGTTGCTGTCTCAGCCTGTCTCACTTTTTCAAGTTTCTTTCAGTTTTTTAGGTCTCCCTCATTTTCCTGGAGAAAATTACTGAAGCCTCTTATGCTTCATTTCACAGGCACTGTCTCTTCCGTGCTACTTTTTC
Source organism: Phainopepla nitens (assembly GCA_013400175.1). Taxonomy (NCBI): domain Eukaryota; kingdom Metazoa; phylum Chordata; class Aves; order Passeriformes; family Bombycillidae; genus Phainopepla; species Phainopepla nitens. The sequence continues at coordinate 472,566 of VXBQ01007383.1, forward strand.
ACATCTGTCCCAGAGGTGATGAAGTGAATGAAGCTTCAAAGGGATAGGAAGATGTAGATCTCAGAATAAAAGTAGAAGCTATTGCAGAATATTTTTTTCTGTATTGTTTATGTAACATATAAAGGAAATTCATAAACAGATATTTACCCATATATGCTGCTTTTTCCAAATAAGAAAATCTGTTGTTGTTGGGGACAATCTAGTTTAGCTGGCAGCCTAAAAATTAAAAAAATCACAAAATTCCTCATATTTAATTTTACATTCAGTTGCCTTTCTCTTTATATCTAAATAAATAATTTGTTTGAATGATATATGTTTTGGAATAAGGTTATCCCTACACACAGAGGCTTTATCAAAGTACAGCATTTATGTTTGTATTAATGGGATGATTCACTGGCAGGATTTTCTGTCTACTGTCAGAGTTTTCTATCTCCAGCGATTATTTCTGTCATCACATGCTTTACTTATTTATTTTTTGGCTGACCTTTTGTAAGCATCATCTTTCGTTATTAAGTGTTAGTCAGGAAAACCGTGGCTTGTAAACTGCACACTTCTGCAGCAATTACAAGCCATCAATTGCTGATGAAAAACAGAGAAAACCTGACAGAATTGCCTTGTGAGTAAGGCTTTTGTACAGGGTTCCGAAACCTGTTTTAATTTGTGGTTTTGCCACACACTTCTTATGTGGCCTCTGGAGAATTGTGTAGGTTCAGAATCCAAGCTGTGTAAACATGATAGTGATAATTCCTCCACTTTGTATTTACCTTGCTCCTGCATTACAAACTTTTCAGAAAATGCTATAATTTTTACTGCATTTCTGCAATGTAGAACAGTGGCCTGTGGACTCCTTTAGGCCCTCAGTAACACAAAGTGTTGTGTTAGAAGCAGCAAATCATCCCTCTTTGTACAAATATATTCAATGTAAAACAATAAGTGGGCCTGCCAAGACTTATTCTGTAGGTATGGCATTAACGTCTTGTAGAGTAATACACACCAGCTATTTCTAATTTCCTGTCATTTGTCCAGGGATGGCTCTAAGAATATGAGGAAGACAGCAAAGAAAACTTTTCTTCATCAGACTCAAACATTCATAAATATAGGTGTAATAAATCTGTACCTGAACTGGCAATCCTTTATTAACTCTTCACTGGGAATAACATGCTGTCTCCTGGATGGACAGTGCTACAAGTGTGTGCAATGAGTGGAAGGCTGAAATGAGTCCCTGGTGCACCAGTTTGGAGAGAGTGCTCAGAAGGTTTACATGCATTTAATAAAAATTTTGTCCAGTGTCAGAAATGCAAGTCACAAAATTTATCAGGTTTGTTGAGAATTACATAGAATTCCTCCAAGAGGGAAGGGATCTAATAGCTATCTGTATTAACTCCATCTGAAAATGCAAAAGGAAACTGAAGCACATTCTATATCTTTATTTTTCCTTAATAAACATGAATAAAATTATATTTCTGTCATGAGAAACACATGGATTTACACTCAAAATGTAATTCCTGACTTCCCAGGGAAAGCTCTCCAAATTCAAAGAGTAACTAATTAAATAATTTTGCCTTCAAGTTACTTTGAAATACTTAATTTGACTGTCATATACTCAGAATCCAGCACTGCCACGAGCTAATTTCCAGAAAAGTAATAAAAAGACTGGACTGTTATACCATCCTCTATACTACCTACTATTGGGTAGAATATCCTGTCCTGGCCTCTGTGAAAAGTTAGCACCCGTCACGAAGTAAAATCCCTGCATCCTCTGTTTGGGTACTCACAGACACTGGTGACGACCACCGGGATTTTGCCCAGTTTCTCCAGAAGGCGAGGCTTCATGCTGTTCTCCCTGGATCTGAAGAAATCCCTAGCACTGCTTGTGAAGGATCATACAAAGCACTTGCCTGGGGAAATGTGTTACACATACAGGCTAGGAATTGGGGAGTTTCACACACAAATCAATTTTGACAAGAGCAGACCAGAAACAAATGCTCAAGTTAGTTTAATATTCCACCCCGGCAGCCCATGTGGAGAGCTGACAACCGCCTGCCTGGCTTGAACTGCTGAAAAGTGTCAAAGGATTTTCAAAATTTGGCAGCACTTTGTGCAACTGCAATCATTGACCAGACAGGATCTGAGCCTTGGCGGTTCCTGAAGGAGATTCTGCAAACAAAGTCATGTTAGAATGAGGGCTGAAGCGCTTACAAACCTTATTTAAAACTTGCAACTCTCAATGGTGAAGTATTCAAGAATTCATGTTAAGGTAATTGAGGATCATTAGGGAAGCTGCTATAAAACCTTTTCTTTACCTGTTAAGAGAGCTCGTGGTGTAGCAAAATTATTTGATTGACATGAGATTCTACCTTTCTAAGGGTTTTTTGAATTTTTGAGGTTTTTTGGGGGTTTTTTTTGCCACTGAAAGACATGAAAAGCAAAAGAGATGCCGAAGTATGCATTGTGTAGCCCTTTGTCAAATCATGCATGGATAGCATTGGAGTTCCTCTGGTTCTGTCTTTCTGAGGTCTTCTGGAGGAGAAATCTTGACTAGAGAAATCTAAATTGAGAAATCTGGCTTCCGTAGCAGAAGACAGAAAGGTGTCTGGATAAGAAGAGACAAAGCACAAGCATTTAAGGCATCAGCCTGAATTTTAGAAGCAGATATTGCACTGGCAGGAGCTGAAGCAGCCCCAGCATCAAAAAGAACACCTACTGAACCAACATGTGGAGGCATGTTGCACAATTTCTCACTTTTGGTCTTTGGAGCAGACAAAAAAAGTTTCCAAGGAAGCTGCAGAAGTAGTACAAATGAAAATAAAGGTTTTTAGGTGTTATCCTTTGGCATAAACATTCTATGCCTATCTAACATATCTGAAATGTCTGTTTCCCGACCTTACAGAATAGTTCATTCTAGCTTTAGTGTGTATTTAACCCCATGTTTCTTTGTTCTTTATTCTTTTCTATGTTGTTACAGTTCTCCTGCTGCTCCTTGATAAGCTGCTTTCATGAGTCCTCTTTTTCCAACTCCATCCATCCTTCTTGCTTGCTTGGAGCACTGACAACAGCATGCTGTTCCAGGTATCCCCACCTTATTGTCCACCACATACTACAATGTCTCCTGTGCTGAGAGCCATTCCCCCAATCCCTTCCACTATCCCTCAGCACATCTTGCATGTCTTCCCATCACTCTTTTATCCTGCTGTACATGATGCTTGACTGAGGCTTGCAATAGGTGAGATTGTAGGCAGCAGTGAAAACCAGGGCAGCCTGGAGAACAGAAATTGCATTCCAGGTGCACCCCTCTGTGATTCTTTCCTAATCTTATCAAGGTTGTCATCAAGCTGGAGGGTGATGGCTCTGCTGGGAGATGCACTGTGCTGTGCCAATACCTTGGATGTGCTGGAATCTGAGAGTCTTTCATTGGAAATGACACACTTCAGAGTACTTGCAAGTGCTATTACTAAGAGCCTGTCAAAACTAATTTTGATGAAATGTCTCTTAGTTAAAGTTGAAATTACTTTAATAAAAATTGAGAGGAGGGAAAAAGCATCCGAGACATTTTCCCAGCTATGTGAGTGGATTCTTCTTCCCCACTCCCTGGCCAGCTTAATCTCTAGTTCCAAACAATTCACTTCTTAAAGAAAACATTGAGCGCTTTCTGCAGGTATTCTACTATTTAATGAAAACAAATTTCAAGGCATAAGAGTTGACACCTTTCAGGCTGCTTTACCTCTAGACCCTGCTAAATTTTCCTTCTTTCTGGTCTCTCCATGAATATGCATAACAAGGTCCAGAAGAAGTAGCAGTGATTTATAGCATATTTGATCCAAGAATAGAATACTTAAATATTAAAAAAAGGCTTTTTTATTTCAAGCTTTACTACATTAGTTTTCTTTGCCCTTAGGAATATGCTGCCTTTTCAAAAGATAACAAAAAGATAACAGTCCGGGTGAGAAATACAAAATAATTTATCAGAAGCATGTGATGGAAGTAAAGTAATTCAACTCAGTCAGTTTATTGTATAAATTATCATCAACAGGGAGTTGGGGGAAAATGTTCATTTCAGACAAATCATCTGCTCAGTAAATAATTATTGTTATCTCAGAATTTTTCCTACAAAGTTTTACTATAAGGAAGAAGACACAGATTTTTTTGTTTTAAGGTTCTTTGAGTGCATAAATACTAGGGAACTACAAGGATTATTAATGTTGGACCACAATGCAAATTGTATCCAAGGGATTTCAGGGTGTAATGGAGAGCATCCATTTGTTTGGGAATTTTTTTCAGTTTGTGTGTTATGTGCCTTCAGAAAGCAAGTAAGTGGATCAGACCCTTCAATTCAGATTGTCCTTTCTCTTGGAACTAGCTGAGACTGTTTCTGGAGGGCTCTTGCAGCCCACAGACTGGAGATAGAGGCAAAGAACTGGAGCCTGCATTTCACAGGAGACACCACAGGCAGCAGATAAAACCCACATCTGAATGAGGTATGACCAAAGGCTCAAGAGGATTATGCAGTTTCCTGCAGTCCAGAAAGTTCTTTATTACACTGAAAGAAAGACTTTAATAGATAGCAGAGTGTGATTTATGAGCTTTTATATTTTCTAGCCCGCCCATTTTTATAATTTAGTGGGGGTTTTTTGCCACATTTTATTTTCTCTGTTTAGGAAGTAAAGTATTCTACATTTTTAGATAAAAGATAAAACCTGCATTCCTTTATCTTTCCTTTTTTTTTCTTACCTTTTCTTTGTCTCATTTTAAAACATGCCATTCTTACAGAAGTTCTCTGCAAGCTCATTACTGAGATCACTCAAAACTGTAGTTGTTACAAAGTAGTTTTATAGATATTAAGAGCACTAGCATACAACTATTTCTCTTACCTATTCTTCAAATAACTCAAATATAAATAGAACACATTTACGAAAAATATAATAGAACATATATAAAGAGCAAAAAAATGTAAATAAACTACCATGCAATAAAAAAAAAAATCAACCAATTTAAAATTCTCGCTGATTTTACACATTTCAGTCTGCTGAGTTATTACAAGTCACATTCTAATTTTCCAGTTCTGGCTGTGTGATTGATCATGAAGTGTGGATTCTGCAGTCTTTCTAACACATTATAGGTCTCTGATATTTTAACTCACTTCATTCCACTCTCTGATCACTGATATAGTAACATAATATTACTGTGAGCATTCTATTGCTTTTACTCAGGTATTGTTAGGACAAATGTCAAACTGCAAGTGGCTTTGCCTCCTGTGTTGGTTTTCTGAAGCATTCATGTCCAAACAATTCCCAGTCACCAGCCCTGGCAGGAAATGTTGACTGGCATTGGCAAGATAGGAAGTCTTCCATTTGTTGTAACCTGCTGTTTAGATGTTAAAGGTCAAATGAACACAGCCTAATAAAGCAGTTGGGAATTTGTAGTCAAGTCCAAACAAGTGATTGTTATATTGGCTGGGATTCTGTATTGGACACTTCCAAAAGATCCAGACATTTGGCATCAGAGACTTGAGGCTTCCAGCCAAGAGTTGGGATTGTTATTCCAGCTTCCCACCCTCTCCTGTGCAATTCATTCACTCAGCTGTGCTTGATCCTGCAGCTCTTACTTCTTAAGGGGTCCTCCTGTCTTGCCTTATCTTGTTTTCTCTCATCATTTAATCAAGAGCTCCTTGGGTTTTTTTTCTCAGTGAAAGGATTAGTTTTATATCTTCATTTTTATGTTTGAATGGACTTTTGCTGACCTGTTTGATGAGTGAAAAATCTGTGAAACAGCTGCCACAGCTTAGTACAACTTGTTGAGGCTTGGATGAGCCCTTCCCTGCCCTACCAGAAGGCACTAGAAACAGCATAAATGAAGTGATTCTTTTTTCATTTTAAAGTTTCATGATTAAAAAAATTTGTTTGTGGACAAATAAGTATTATGCAACATCTAAGACAATAATTCTCATCAAGACAGACAGGTGGAAACTAAATTTTCTATTGATGCATAAAATCTTTTAAAGGGAACTATTGAGAAAAAAGTTTTCTTCTTAGGCATTTTCTGTAACAGTGTCCTTTGCTGTCTTCTAGTGACATTAAAAGTTCTGAAGCAGCACGTTAAAAAGAATTCTTAAGGGACCTGTGGTAATAGCTACAGATAAATTTCAGTAAAAGCTTGTTTTAGGTGTAGAAGAAAATAAAGCTGATAAATATGACATTAGTTAGAAAATTCCTCAATAAACATTTATATATTTACCATATGACTCTGTGTGAAAACTCACATCCAAATAAAAATACACACAAAAGACTAGGTTTTTTTTCCCCACATAAACTACTATTTCCAGAAGCTGGGTTTTTCAGAGGACCCCTAGTTAATAAGGTTTTTTTTCATTTGAGTCTTTAAGGTTGACTGCTTTTGCTTTCATCCAAAAGAATCGGCTACTGCTGCTGGGAATAAATAATAGCAGTGTTTGCTCTTTACTCCCTCTCTGTATTAGTCACAGGAGAGATGTCTTTTCATGCACTGGAAGGATGTAAGTTCATTTTCTTTTGCTGTACAGTGATGATAAAACTTCTTGAACAGTAGTTCTGGTGGGTCTCTAACTCACAGAAGCTCTTAATTTTGAAAATTCATCTTTCCAAAAATTCTCATTAGAAATGAATAGGTCAAGAATATGCAGAATTCAACTTAGATACAGGACTTTAAAAGAAATACTTCTTCCTTACCTTCTGCTAAATTCAGAGTGTCTTGAGACTTCATCTTTGCTGCCAGCATACAGCAACTATGTGCACTCATTGTCACTTGCATTTCCCATCTGCTGGAAACAATTTTCTTTAGATTGTTTCATTTACCTTTGAAAAGATATTCTAACTTGCATTTAATTGCAGTTACCCCCAGTCCTCCCAACCCTATGGCATGAGGTTATGGCTCCCCTTCCCCTCTCAGAGCTCTCTCCTTCCTCTGGTGAGAGTGTAGTATATGGAATATGTGCAGGATGCTTCCTCCTTTCTGGCAGGAGTCAGTCCTCAGGAAAGTAGGAACTGGCCTTTCAGCACAATGCCTTTTGCCTGAGAGGTAGAGGAACCCCTGTGTTGCCTTATTTGAGCCAGTGTGGCCAGCAGGAGCAGGGAGGTCATTCTGCCCCTGTACTGGGCACTGGCGAGGTTGCACCTCGAGTGCTGTGTCCAGTTCTGGCCCCTCAATTTGGGAAGGACGTTGAGAGCCTTGAG
>VXBQ01007383.1:479900-570013 GCA_013400175.1 Phainopepla nitens
TTTAGCCTGGAGAAAAGGAGACTTAGGAGTGACCTCATCACTCTCTACAACTCCCTGAAGGGTAGGTGTAGTCAGGTGGAGAGTGGTCTCTTTCTCCAGGCAGCAACTGACAGAACGAGAGGGCACAGTCTCAAGCTGTGTCAAGGGAAATAGGTTGGATATTAGGAAGAAGTTCCTCACAGAAAGGGTGAAAAAGTACTGGAATGGCCTGCTTGGGGAGGTGGTGGAGTCACCGTCCCTGGATGTGTTTAAAGAAAGACTGGATTTGGCACTCGATGCTGTGGTTTAGTTGAGGAGTTAGGGCACGGGCTGGACTCGATCTTGCAGGCCTCTTCCAACCCAGTGATTCTGTGATTCTGTGATTTCAGAGAGCCCTCTCTTGAAAAGGTGCAGGTGGTGCTGCCTGAGCCTGGGTTCTGGCGCTAGAGGCATGTGTCCTTGGGTGACCGCAGTCAGCCCATCTCTCACTGCCTCTGCAGCCAGCAGCATTTGGCTGTCCTGTACAAACAGGCAGTAAAGAAGAGCCGATTTAGGGGGCTCTGAGCAGGTCTTGTGATCACAAGTGTCACACGCAGAAATCCCTGCTTTAGCATTTTGTGGAGGAGGGCCAATTTTCATGTGCCTCTGCTTACTCTAAGAACTGGTTTAAAGTTGTACTTCAACAGAAAAGATTAGAAGATATAGGTCAAATCGCTGCAGCAAATCAACACAGTCCTTAAAACCTAGCAGTAGAATTTACTTAATACCAGAGAATTCATGTTTTCCTCACTGAACTGGAGAAGTTAAATCTCTCTGAAAGGCAATATTTCTGAAAGATACATGAGCTTTATTTCCAAAAGCTTCTTGAAAGCCAAAGAAATACCAAGATCATGAGAAACAATAAAAATCTACCTGTCAGTGCAAATCCCATCCGCTGCAGCTTGTTTTTCCTTGTCGTCTTAGACGCAAAGATCATCAGAAGGCTAACAAGCCTCCCTTTTCCATAACAATATCACCTGAATGCTTCTCAGTGTTTTGCCACATAGTTTGAATGACTTAAAGTAATTTTAGCAAGCTTCATCAGCAAAATTTAAGCCCTTTGTGCTTTGAAGATCAAGACTGTGACAGATATAAACTTTCTCATTTTTCATGTTATCACATTCTCCATTTTCACCTTGTACTTCAAAATGATGGCAAATTCTAGTTTTGATAAATCCAGCTGCAGCATTTATGATTTTTATTTCATACCTTTCAGTCCTGAGACCTTCAAATCTAACTAACTGCATCCCTTTTATCTGCTCACTAATGACTCTCTGGCTGACATATGTTACAAAACAGTGAAGCTTGAAACCACCTCTGTGGGTTTTAAAAGATGATAATTCATAAGGGAGTGTTGATGAATACAAGTTTTGTCTGCAAAATTTGAAAGTTAAATCTTTTCAGGATCTATATTATGACAAGCCCTTTTCAGATTTTTCATCTCCAGAACTGAACTCAGAACCTTATCAGCCCATAATGAATTTGGAAATAAAAACCAAATACAAATGAGATCATCTGATAGAGCACCCTGTTCTCCTCTCCCCACACCCAGCACATGAATACTGCTATATTAAAACCTGGCATTTCAATCACAGCAGAGGCTGATACAAAGGATCACCTAAATGGAGTCGATGTAAACGAACATTTTTACAGCCAGACATTAAATGTTCTATGTGTGTGACTTAATCTGGGCCACATGTGAGATAAATATAAATACCATTAATCAGCTTTGGAGTAGATTTTCCCCTTTGCATCTAACTTTTTTTTTCCTTCTTTTTAACAGCTAAAAGTGCAGGGGGAAAGGGGCCAAAGAGAGTCTCATTTGCTGATGAACTATAACACTACAAATCATCAGAGAGAGTGTTCTGGTGTCTGAACACTTAGAAAAATAACAGAGGCTACTTTGGACAGAAACATAAACCACCACATTTTTCTCAGTAAATTAATCACAGGAAGTTAAATGATGGCTGAAGGCTGCATCTGTGGGAGACAAAAATGACACTTTCCTCCTACCTAGACAACAAAGCTTAGACAAGCATGCAAGCTGCCTGCTGGGTTATTGCTTCACAGCCTGCATGGCTTCTTGAGATGAATTGGCATTGCTTCTCTAGATGAAATAACTCTGTGTTGGTATAAAAATGGTCATTGACTTTCAACTGCATTTAGCACTTTGAAAATACTTGTGCCAGACACACTGAATAAGGGAGCTGTGGATGCTAATAATGGTAGGTTGTACAGAGCTGAATTCCCAGATGCATTAGGGAAGGTTGATAATGTTCCTTGAAGGAAGAAAGACAGGTGTAGATGTGAGCAGCAACATTATCCCACTTCTTGGAATCTGCTTGCTGAGCACTGTCTCATAGTGCAGAGGAGGCTACAGCCACGCTGGCTGCATTTCTTCACTGGCAGTGTGGTAGGACCATAGGTCAGTGCTGAATGCTTGGGCTGGGCTGCCCAGGCTGTCCTTTTCTCTATAGTGAACATCTTTGAAAGGAGCTTTGAATTCAAATTGCTTTTTGTGTCAGGTTTTCTCTCAGGGCAATTCAGAGACTATTTTGAATAGTCTCTATTAAATCCTGACCCAACCTACCTTCTGCCACCCTGGCATGATATATGTATTCTCCTCTCCTCCACTGCCTGGAGGTTCTTGGTTCTATAGAAGGCTCCCAGCTAGCTAGATCCTTTCTACCCTGTCTCCTCCTCTGTCTTGCTGGACTGGAAACATCAGTCTCTCAAGCACAACTGCTTCCAGAGCGCAACTCCTCTAGTGGGCACCAAAGAGTGCTGTGCACAGCTGCCTGAAGAAAGAAACCACTTGTCTCCCTGCAGAAGAAACAACTCAAAGCAAACTGTGAGTACATACATTAATTCCATATTTCACCTGAAATAATAGTGGCCATATTCCTTCACGAACTGAAATTGAGAGCTTGTGACCTAGTCATTCAAGTACCAGGAAGCTGAATATCAAAAAAGTCAATTTGTTATGCTATTCTGCACTCCTTTTTGCTCTTTCAGAAATGCTGCTTACCAACAAAACATTATCTCTTCAATATTCTCAAATGATCAAGAAATTTATGTTTTCCTTATCCAGATTAATGACTTACAGATGCTGCATTCATTATTAACTACATCTATGATAAAATTAGCATGGCAGAGTTGCTAGCAGCTCTTAGACACACAGGAAAATGTCTCCTGACACACTCATGTCCTTATATGCAGACACCAACTAACTTACAGCTAATTTAGTTGAAAAAAAAAATCAAGAAAAGATTAAATGAATAGGGTCTCTACTGACATCAAATTCCTGCCCACAAAATATTGCTTCCTTAAGTGCAGTTTAAAGCAAAATGTAAGCATTTGTAAATGAAGCAGCTAATTAACTGCTCCAGTGGATGATAATGGGTGGAAGCAGTCAGAGTTTTAAGCAAAACCAGTGTGCTCTCTACCATAATAAACAAAGGCAATATATAAAGAGTGTATCAGTATCTCTAAGTCCATGAGCAGAAGACATCTGAGTTTTAAGACAGGAAATACTGGAAAATCAAGTCAACTGTGTCCAGTAACCATTAACTTTCAAAGAGCCTTCCAGATGCTCTCTCAAGTTTCCTCACTCTGAATCAGCTTCTCACCTATTTTTTCTTCCCATTAGTGGCAGTATGCTTGTTGCAAAGGTAATGAAAAGAAGAACATCCTAGAAATCATGTAGTGGCTCTTACCCAGACCTCTGCTAATGAATTCTTGTGTGACTGACTGTTTAGAAGTGTCGAATTAACTTCTCTGCTTGGAGGCTTATATTGACTTACAATACCTCACAGATCAAATGTGCAACTTCTCTTTGATTTGTTTATTACACCCAGCAGTACAGAGTCTAACAACATGAAGAGGTTTCAATAGCAGCTCTGGAGCTGTGAATTAACAGAATATTTGCTAGATTACAGTATTTAGTAGTGATCACAGCACTGTCAATTTTCCTCATCTGTGAGGAAACTACAGATGTAAACAGCAGTATTGTGTAGGTGTTTTCTCTTGGTCACAGAGCAGCCTCCTTTTCTTAAGACATACTTCTGAGAAGTTAGACCACATGAACAGTGAGTAAACTTTGTGCAGAGCATCCTGAAGGGTTTCTCATATCTAATGGCACTATATAAAAAATAACTGTGTCTTTTGTAATTAAAGCAACCAACGGGGATGTACACAACTGAAAAGAAAAGGACCTGTGTCCTGCAAGTTCCCAATCAGAGCATTCCTGAATAGGAAGGAGTAGACAGGTCAAAGAGGCTGAAAGGCAGAGTAAGAGGCAAAGCATTTTTCCCCATAAAATGGGGAAATATCAATGTCTTTCCTGGATAAAGATATTATCTGATTCTCACTGGCCAGAAGGGCTCATCCAAACTTTAATTAGTTAAATTAATCAAGTAAAATCAGTTAGAACACAAGGCTCAGAAGAGAATTTCAGTTGAAGTTCCATCCCAGGTTCCCCAGGTGGTTTATAGTGGCATTTCCATAACTCAACAACACCTGGTAACTGGAGACCATTCTTTTTCCATTTAGGGGAGGTATTTAGCACAAAACTTTAAAATCAGATAAAGACTTTTTCTTTCTCTCAAATGCCTGTCTTCTTCAGTGATGTGTGTGGTTCTAATACATATTTCATCTAAATAAATAGATTAATCTAAATAAATAATACTGTTCATCTACTGAACACTAAAGAAAAACATTTCCTATTTTGATTCTAGAGGTTTCATTTAATGTCATTTGTGAGAGAAATTTCCAGAAGTTAGTACTATGCATGCGATGAAATTATGTTCAATAAAGTGGTTTTTACTGGGTTAAAAATAATATAATTGTCTCCCATCATGAAGAGCTTTCCAAGTTTTACAGTGCTACTACTTCAATGGCTAAAGTTTTCTTGCCTATATTTATTGTAAAAATGAGTAGAAATATACACCAGAAAGGGCCATTTGACTCACTGAGAACATTTTCCTGCTGTTGCCGACAGCCAAACTACTTGATCTTTTTCATACACTGATAGAAACTCAATTTTTAACACCAAGTATGTGTTTTCTCCACTATATCACTCAAAAAGATGTCCCAGAGCTCACTCAAGTAGAATTAAACCTCTAGATTCAAGCACACATTTATTCATTAACAGAGAACCATTCATTCCTATGACAAAAACATCCGTTAACTGAAGTATTTTTTTCCTCCCCGAGTTCATGCTTCTGACGATGTATTTATGGAGCGTAGCCATATGTCTTCTCACTCTTAAAAGTACTTTAAATTTTGCAAAACTAAAAAAAAAAAAGAGAGATAGGCTCTTTAGAAGAATATGTTGAATTCGGAAGTAATGCCAAGAAAATGTTTGAGACACGATACTTCAAAGCAAAAAACACTCAAATTGTGGAAAAGACATTTACTCTTATCACTTTCAAATATAAGATATGACCAAATTATGTACAGAGGAAGAAGTTAGCATGGCCATTGTTCTGGTGGTGAAGTGTGTATGTAGTAAAATGTACTGGTTTTAGACACGAACTTGGATTATTCGGAAATTTGTTTTATCGAAGGAATAAATATTTGCAGAGATTACTATCTGAATGCCTGGTACTCATGCCTTGAAAAATTCACTGTACAGAGACTCACTGGATAAAAGGGGGGAAAACTCAGTTCTCCAGACCAGATCATGTCTTTAAATTTTTATCTTTGTGTTTTGTGGCATTACCTTTCAAAGGTACTTATGAAAAGTCACTGTAGAACTATTTTCAGGTGTAATTATCACCAGTACCTAGTAACTATATAAAACTGCACCTGTGACTGGCTACATTGTATGGTCTACATTTACAGATACAATATCTGCCAGAAAATAAAATGTCAGTTTATGCGTATTAGGCCCAGAAGTAAAATATTTTGAGATACTTTTGTGGACTTAGTAGGCTTTGGATCCCACTTTAGACATTTTTTTCTTTTCTAGATCAGCTCTTGTACTTTTTCTGAGTGACAAGCTGCATTTCTATAAATAGGACAAGTAGAAGTTCTTGATCTTCTAGCATAATGTAAGACAATATTTAGAATTTGATTGGAAACCACTGCTGATTGAAATCACACCTTCAGAAGTCATAGACAACAGGCAGAGGAGACCAGAAACTGTAGAATTTGCATTTTGCTGGGTAGACTGGATGCTGGAAGTACTGACAGACATGCCTTTTTATAAAGGCTGCTCTAAAAGTGGCAATGGTGTCAGCAGTTACTCTTTATTGTGTTCCTGGACTATTAAATATTCCTGAATGGCTGCAGTTTTGTTTTTCAACAGCAGCTTAGGTACTTTTAAACTAAATAAGCACTAGTCTCCACCAGAAAAGTTGAACATACATTTAAACATTGCTTTATTTATTTGAAAATCACCATGTTGTGTATATTGTGTGTTATCAGGCAAATTCCAAAAGGAATTTGTGTTGTTGGGCTGAATTTGATTAATACCTGTGACAAAACTCACAGTTTTGTTCAGAAGACACTATTGAAACTGCAGTTCAGGGCACACTATAGTTGAAATTATGTTTGACATAGTTTGCATCCTGTAGTAATAGGCTGGAACACAAGAGTTTAAAGTCTAAAGATTTGGCTATTCAGAATCACCAAAATGCATCAAACTGCATTTTTTTTTCTTTTTCTTTAACCAAAGCATGAACAACTGGAAAACAGGTTAGACAGCTCTGTTCATCAAAGTAAAATTACCTTGTTTCTGTTGGATTTGGTAACAAAGCCATGTAAAGCACTCACTAATTGCAGGTATTTTTCTCTCTGATTTAATAAGACAGGAAATTCGAGCCATAGGAACAGTTAGGAAAACAGAGAGATATATTTGAAGTATTTTGAAGCCCATTCCCACCCTTGTGCTCCTTCCAGTCATTGCCATTTCTTGTTTGATTTTTCCTATATAGTGCCATTGGCTCACAGTGGTCAGGCATATTTCATTGAATCACTGATGTTGCATGGCTGGAAGGTACCACTGGAAGCACCTCATCCAATTTCTTACATCAGGGCCATGGCCAGCACAAGGCCAGGTCAGTCATGCCTTTGTCCAGATGAATCTTGAAAAACTCCAAAGAGATTTTCCTTATCCCACTTTGGAGAATTGTTTATGTAGGACTTTATTTTTCTGCACCACTGATCCCCTTACAACTTTTAAAATTAAGCTGACAAGAACTAGACTATTTTCTACTATCTTAAAAGCACCAGCCTCTTAAAACTTTCCAATTTTTCTATACATCCCCTATATTTTTCACTCCATTGATTATAATATCACCCACTTCCAGAACTTTCCAAATGAAAAAAGTGTTTCTTCTGAGATTTTCTGGGATGTGTATGGTTCAGTAAGGGTGTTAAGTGTAACAAAGTCATCTGCATAATGGGGCGTGTGGGATCATTATCTGAGCACAACATCTGTGATGTGACTGAGCACAAGCCAGCTACTATAATGCTAGGCAAAGAACTGTAATGTTTGAACATAAAATACTTCCTTTATTTTCAAAACTAATGCAGCTTTTATTTTACTGATAAAAACATTAATTAGACACATATTACATATTAATTTTAAAAATCTGGGCTATTTCTTAAAACATTGCTGCTGCCCTATTGATATTTCAGTATCAGTAATCCTGTATGATATGTCAGCCTTGCTCTGACTTTGGATTTTATTGGCAAGCTCATAGTACTCTAGTGTCTGTTGAAAAATATCTGTTTTCTTGATTATCTTTCTGCTGTCAACTCTATTATGCCATCCTAATCCTCAGATCTTCTGATGCATGCTACATGTCTAACAGCAACTATAAATACAAACTAAAAGTTACACAGAAGCTGTGGGCAAAATAAATGCATAGTCTTTCACATAATTTTAAATATGCTCATAGATGAATATGAGGGCAAGGGAGGAACTAAGTAAAATAGGCAAAATAATTTTGACAGGAAATAATTTCTACACATTTCTACAAATTGTGGATAAAATCTTAGCACATCAATATATACATATTTTTGAGAGAGTGAGAAGAAATCTGAAGAAAAAGGAAGAATTTGTTATGAGTGTCATGAGAGATGGCATCAAAAATCTTTCTGAAATCAAGATAAACCACTTCCAGTGGTCTCCCCTTGGCCACTGAGCCAGTCACCTCATCGCAGAAGAGTAGTTGCTCAGGCATTTCAACTTCACAAACATAGGCTGACCAATCCCAATTATTGACTTTCGCCTAATATGGTTGGAAATGGCTTCCAGGAGGTTTTGATGCATCACACCTCTCCAGGAATGCAGTGAGGCTGGCTGGACTGCAGCTCTCCTTATCTTCCTTCTTGTTCTTGAAGACAGGAATGATATTGCTTTCTTTTTCGGTACCCATGAAACTTTCCCCATTCCCACAACCTCTCAAATATGATAATGAGTGGCCTCACAGTGCCAACTCCCTTAATACTCAAGGATGCATCCTGTTAGATCCCATGGACTTGTGCATGCCCACTTCATCCAAATGTTTCCTGAGTTTATCCTGCTCTATTGAGGGTATATCTACATTTCTCCAAAGTTTCTCATGGCCTGGAGGGTCTTGGTATCCCTGAGGAAAATTCTAGCCAAAAGCTAATAAAGAAATGAAGAAGATATTCAGTACTTCAATGTTTTCCTTGCTCCCTGTCTCCAATGCTTCTACCCAATTCAACACCAGGACATTCCTCACATTTCCTAGCTTGCTGATATTCCAGTGAAAGCCCTCATCATCTGTCCCCAGCCACAGCTGCATCTGTTCCAACTGCTCTTTGCTACAAAGGGCAACTCCTCCTCCTCAGAGGGTCTCTCTTCTTCCTATGGAGCATTTAGAAAGCTGCTTCACATTTCTAGTCAAAACACAATTTCAAGAATAGTGAGCAAGGCCAAAAGGCAGACATGGTGTTCAAGATTTCAGCATGGGAAGGACAGCTTATATGCAGCTCTTGTACAGCCCATGAGTGTGTCACTCCCGCTACAATTTAAGCAGCCAGGTGCTTTTCGTGCCAGTTTCCTACCTGGGAAAAAGCTAGTGACAGAAAGCTGAGTAGAATCTAAGTGTTCTTTCTGTATTTATAATAGGTAAACAAACCTTTGATAAGGAGTTGTTAATACAATACTCTTTTAGACCTTGCATCTAAAAGAAACAAACAAGCCATAGTCAGAGAAAACTGACTCAGCATTAGGAGGTGATAAGATAAACAAACTTTTTGCAGTTACTCTGTTTTTCTTGCCATTTCTGTCATTACTTTTGCTACCTTTTCCTCTCCAAACTATTTCTAGAACAATAAAGCACAGGTATTATAATGGTATTATATGCAAACTCTCACAGAAATATTCTTTTACTTCATTACTTGAGTTATTCATATGTACTTGATTTTTTTTTTCCAGTCTTGAATGAAAGAAATTCAAATCTTCCCAGCATTTGAATCAGGTGTGTGCTGTCCAGAAAACAATTACACAATTCTCTGACATAGTGAAGCAGAACAATCTGAAGGTGATAAAGAAGAAAAAAGCTTTTGGGTAAAAATGCATTTGAAAAGCCAAGAAGGGTGATTTTATGATACAGCATCTCTTTTCCATACTTCTATGGTTAGTATAAAAATTGACAAGTGAAAACATTTTAATGTGCTTTTCATATGCAGAAGTGGTGATTTCTGCTCATGTTTTGTCATAACGAGACTTATATATGAAAGACATTAGAAATGTCTTTCATGTACTATGATTTATTTGCAACTGAATTTTTTAGGATATGTTTTTACTACTCACTTTATTTAACATTCTGGGAAATTAAGTTTTCTTGCCACCTCCAATTTGCATTCTGTGCCTGTCTTTAGCCAGACTACAATTCCCAAGGAAAGTTTGATGTCAACAGTGTAAGGCATTTCTCAACATAATGCAGGACTTCAGGAAGCCTCCCACCGACCTTTGGGGAATGTCAAATATCAGAATCATAACGACACCTAGCCTGCTACTGCAGAAAAATGAAACTCAGTGATGGGCCTTTGGTGATCTTTTAGTTCTGAGGTAGGAGCACAAAGGCAAGAAGCAGTGGCACCTGCAGGCCCAGCAGCAGCACTCACAGACTGGGAGTTTTCACAATGAATACTAAACGAGGGTTCCTGGTGCAGCACTGAGTTTGCACTGACTCAGCACTGCAGTATCAATTACCTGGTCATGCAAAAAGGGGGTAGCCAAGAACACACACATGTGATGCTTTTAAAAAATCTTTTTTACTAATTCAAATTATGCAGGAGAAGAAAATAAGATTGCTGAGACTACAGTCATGAAATGTAACAAATGGCTCCTCAAAAAGCAGCGCTTTCACTCTGCTAAAAGGAAAGGTTTTGGGGCTTAATCAGTGGTACACTGGAGAAATTCCTGGCTATTTGTTTTTCTTTTTTTCCTGTTCTTATAGGCACTGTGATTGTCTTTTACCCCTTTTTTATCATCTTTGTGTTTTCCTTGTGTCTGCTGTCTATATATATTTCACTTTGCCTCTTTCATGTCCTGAAATTGTTTCTACCTAACTCCCAAAACTGCATTCCTTCAGTAAGCAGTGACTGAGTGTGTGGTGTCAGGCTTAAAAGTTTTCTTTAGTCCCCTCTCTACAGGTCATCTGCTGCAGAGCGCAGATGAGAGCAGACGGGAGGGTTTGGGGCTGGACAGCCCCTTTCAAGAGGATGTCAGTAACCCGCAGCAGGTCCAGCAGAGGACTGGAGAGTTGGGCCCCAGAGCACATGAATTGTGAGGAGTGATTAGCTTGTGTTTAGTGTTTAGTGTTTAGTTTGGAAAACAAGAGGTTAAATGGTAAATTAACTCACAGCAGCCTAGAACTACTTGAAGAGGGCTTGCAAAGATGCTCTTCTTGATTGTGGCAGGCCATGTAAGGGACAAAACCCGCAAGCTGCCAGCTGAGTTACTTAGATTGGACATTTCTTCCAAGAGCACACGGAGAAGTGTGGCAGAATCTCCATCCCTGGAGAATGTGGAATCTTTTCTGAGGAAAGAGACTGAAAGTGGAGATAATGAGAATGTTTCTGGAAAGATGGGAGAAAAGGAAAGATTTTACAAAAGGAATCTCTCAAGCATTGCTGACTAAGATCAGTTCATCCTCTGATCTTTTAGTTTAAGGATCTGCCATGGAAAAATAGAAATGACAAAGGCAAATCTCTCACATACATTGGAATAACAATAATTTTGTTTTCAAATGAGGGGGGATCTTATAATTAATTTGGGGCTTTTTTTGTCAATTTTAGTGTTTATTCCCACTGTCTCAGGAAGATCATGATCACAAGCAGGAAACTATGTTGTGACACTAAAGACATCTTTCTAGAAAGTAAATATCACTTTTTAAAAAGAAGGCATTTTGGAGAATGACTGGATTGAAAATTATAAGTGACTTATGGCCCTTGTCAAGGTTGTAGTTAGAAACAGGTTAGTAGTGATCAAATTATTATGATGTAGACCATTTGGAAAGGAAAAAATGTAATAAACCATTATATTGTACAAGCATAAAGAGATTAATAGCTTTACCAAATTAAACACAACAATCTTTTTTCTCCTGCCTTTGTCAGCTGTCAAATCATCAAACATAACCCAATTTTCTTCCAACACTGGAATTGCACCGAACTACCATTTTGATAAACCCTTTCATATTGATCAACTTCTTCATTAATATTTTCATAGGATAAAACTGAGGTTCTAGCAAATGATTCAGAATTTTGTGCTTTTGAGAATCACAGGAACTGTGATTTTGGTAAAAATAGCTCACAGAAGCCATTTCTTTCTTTCATGTCTTTAGGATTTTTCTGAAGAAAAAAGTATATCTGATGAGAAAACAGTGAGTCAGCATAGTTTTAAGCATCTGCTCAGAGATGTAGTAACAATTCAAAACCAAATCTTAAATCTTTAGGGATTTTATGTAATTTTTTTTTAGCATTTTGATCTTTGACAACTTAAAGATTAATTTCACTAAGCATTCCCTCTCAAAACTAATAAAATTTTAAGTAAGCAAGGGACAGGTTAAAGCACCTTTTGGTCCTTTTTATGAGGAAAGTGGAATTAAATTTAATTTTTCAATCCCCACTGACACATTCTCTGATGGAAAATAAATTTATATGATTTGTGAGTGAGAAGTGTATTGATATGGAGGGTTTCTCCTTTTTAGTGGAGAAAATATATCAAACTACTCTTATATGAATGCTGCCAAAAACATGACTTGATAACGAGTAGCATAAAATATGATTTACCTAATCCATTTTAAAGTTTACTAATTCCTGATGGGATTATAAGAACATGTTTGGAACTAGTGCTGCAAAAGGAGCATTTTTTACCATTTTATGTAACTTTACTGAAGTTTCAAGGATTTTCCCACTGTGGAGTAAGCTGAGCCAAAACCTGGCAAGGGCTCCAAAGAGAGTGAGACAGCACAAAAGACCTGATGAGCTTCAGAAGAAAAGTCTCAGTTGGAATATGATCTGCTGGTTTGGATTTCTGTCTTTAGTCTGAGATCTAGGTATTCTTCTTCTCAAGAAGAAGACTCAGTCATGTCAGTATTGGGCAGCCAAGGCTGCTTACTTTGTTGTATCTTTTATGACCTCCTAGTCTTATTTTTTAAATTTTTTTTTTAAATATTCAGTATATCATTAACTAAAGCAGAGGCTCTGATCTAGTTAAATTTTGACTTAGCTGAATGATCTAAACCGCAAACTGTACAATTATTAACTGTTGCTCTATTTCTGATAGGTCAATATTTTCCAATGAAAATAATGAAAAACACCATTTAAAAAATCAAAAACACACACCTAGTTCTCTGTAGAGCTGACCTTTGGCTAATTAGAGAGCATGATGACTGTATGATTTTTTCAGAAGACATTGTGATATTATACTTTGTTAGATTTTTAGCATCTAATGCTTATGGGCATACCCACTTGGACTGCAAGCTCAGCTTGAATAGGACCAACATCAAGTGAATTCATTAAGGTGAACTTGGGTGTTAACAGAAATGATTTACATTCTTCCTTGAGCCTGCTAAAAAATTTGCCTCAGTGCTATTAATGAAATATTCACTTTAGGTAGATTACTAAAAGTTAAGCATTTTTGTAATTAGTTTTTATGAAGATCCTTTCTTAAATATTATTTAAAGTACTAACAGAACAAAATATCATATCCTACTTCCAAAAAGAAGCATTTTGTTGATGAATGAAAGAATCTATGCAAAAAAAAAAAAAAGATAAATATGTAAAGCATTTTGCGATACTTAGAGATGAAAGCTACTTGGTCTATATGAGTTATCAACAGTAGCTGCATCTAAGGGCATCTATCCAGTGTTGGTAGAGTGGTTTCCTGAAGAGACAGACAGGGAATATATACACCATCAGCTAAGGCTTAGAAATCACCTTGAGTAACAGGTACATTTGATTTCTCCATCAAATGTTAATTTTCTTGAGATTCTGCCCTTGAAAGTACATGAGACTTGATTGTCGAATAGCAGTCTTGGTTGGAATTAGGATTGTAGTTATGGCCATACGTGCCACACAAAGGTAAACGTTTCAGGAGACAGAGCCTTGCGACACAGATAATTCTCCAATGGAATTCTGTTAACTTTTTTGTTTTCAGTAAACATAGATGAATGGAAATCCTTAATTATAGTAATGTCCTGGTTTTGTCCGGTATAAATTCCTTCCTTGTAGCTGGTATAGTGCTGTATTTTGGATCCAGGATGAGAATAATGTTGATAACACACTTATGTTTTAATTGTTGCTACATAGTGCTAAAACAAAAATCAAGGACTTTTCAGCTTCTCACATCACTCCACCAGGGAGGAGGCTGGGGAGCACAAGAAGCTAAAATTCAGAACCATCAGGATGGCTGACCCAAACTGGAGAGAGGAATATAACACACCATGTGCCCAGTTCATAAACTACTGGGAAAGCTGCAGCTGCCTGGGGGGCTGCTGCTTGTCATTGGCTTGGCACCAGCTGGTGTGTGGTGAGCAATTCCGTAGTATATCACTTGTTTTGTATATTCTTTTTCTTTGTATTATTATTATTATTATTATTATTATTATTATTATTATTATTATTATTATTATTATTATTATTATTATTATTATCCCTCTTCCTTTTCTGTCCTACTAAATTATCTTCATCTCAAGCCACAAATTTTACTTTTTTCCCCCAGTTCTCTCTCCCATTCTCCTGCAGGGGCAGGTGGAGGCAGTGGGATGAAGGCTGAGAGAGGCTGTGTCATGTTTATCTTCCTGCTGGTTTAAACCAAAACTGTCATTCTTAGCACCCAACACGAGGCAAGAAAGGTTGAGATAATGGCAGAACATATGAGAACCTGTTAAACAAAATTTGTTGTAAGCATTCATTATATTAGTTTGGTAGTCACTGGTCATGGGGTTGCCAGTAGAGAAAACTGCAGCTTTTGCTTCAACATTCCCTTTAGGAAGTCATGATCACCCTGGCCCTTCCTTAAGTACTCACCCTTCTATTCCTCTCTAGCACACAGGAGATTTAATGATGCAAAAATCTGTCTGTCATATGATTTCTGGTTTTCTAAGAAGAAAAAAGAACTTAATAAGGTGAGTGCCGAATTTGCAAATAATTTGTTTAAATATGTTTATTTACATAGACTCACTTCTTGGCCTACATAAGATTTTTAATTCTGTACTATCTGGCTTGATTAAATGAATATAGATATAAATGTAAATTTAATTTCCTCTTTTTGAAGGACACCTTGTAATGAGATTATCCATAAACTGATCTTTGCTACGTGTCTGCCCCTGCTGGCTTCTTACTACCAGGTGTCAAATAAATGCAGACATCTTTTGAATTTGTGTCAGTGTGAACTCATGAACACCGTTTGCCTAATAATTTTGTTCCCAAAGTGGTAGCCTTTTCCACTACTTAGCAGTTAGGTTTTGCTTAATATTCACTATGTTCCTTTTTTTTTTTTTAACTAAGAAATGATAAAAACCAAGAGCTGGGATGAAATGCCCACCTTTTTATAATAATTGTAACATTTATGAATTCAAGTAAATAATCAGCTTGGAATTACCCAGCAATTAAAACAAAAAAAAGGCTTGAAAATGGTTCAGCAAGTAGTTGTGAGCTTTCTTAAGGCTTGTTGAGCACAAGCGGCAGTGTCAGGGTAGACTGTGGACCTGCCCATCATGCGCCATTCCTGGGACTGCTGCGAGCCCTACCAAGTGCTTGCCCCTGCCTCCCTTGTGTGCAGGCAGTAGTTATGCTTCCAAACTGAGAAGCCTTACTCTGCTGACACGGTATTTTGTAGGAGCTGTTGGTCTTCTCAGGTCCTGAAAGGGAAAAGGAAAGGGCTGGAAGGCTCTTTTCATCCTGATCCTGGCCATTTTAGGAGCTGTAGGCTGTGGCGTCAGGGAAGGGAGGAAGGGTAGATTTTAACTTCAAAGCTAAATCATGTTACTCACTGTGGGAGAACGGACTGTAAGCAACCCTGCCCTTGATGAGTCACAGCTGTGCTGATTACCCAAGAGTGGAAACAGCCTTGCCTGGCCAGTGAGGATGGGTGTTATAAAAGAGTGGGGCAGCTGGCCTAGAGCAGTCTGCTGGGGATGGAGTTGCAGTTTGCTGGCTGGCCATGCTATGAGTAGGAAGCTGCTAATACTCAGTGTCCTGTACAATCACATAATAACTATGTCTTTTAACTATGCAGAAGTGTCCCTTAGTTGATGTAACAGTAATTGGCAGCAGGTGTGGGAAATTTCCCTTTCAAATCTGCAACTAATAACTTTGATTTCAAGCAGGATTTGATCCTTCTTTTTAATTTTATTTTTTTCCCCTACAGGTCACTTTGGGACTTTGTTTCTCTATTATCAGAAATGTAGCTGCAGAACTGTCACTTAGCAGTTACCTCAGGATGCACCAGCTGCCTCTGATCTCTCCAGCACTTCCCCAGGGTACCTGAGCTCTTCAAAGATTTTGCCTTTTGTGAGAGAATTATTGAGTTTGTTATAGTGATGTTGGAAGAGTTTTTCATTTCTTAGATGTGGATGAAATATTCTCTTGGCTTTCTAACAATATAATTCATCACAAACTTTGGGGGAAGGACAAGGCGGAGAAGTAGAGACCTAAATGGCTGCTGACTGATAACTGTAGACAATAAATTAAATATTTGAGGCAAGATTTTCAGAAAAATAGTGTAAACTTTGTGCTGAGTGGTTTTGTGACAGCACTTCAAGCTAAATTCTCTAAATTCATCCCTTACTGTGCACACATCAAAACACTAAAGAGATTTTAAAATCCAGGGGTTATTCAGCAACAGATCATGGGATTTTCTAAAAGTGACAAAGCACAAAGTCACTTGAAGAAGACAAAAAAATTGGGCATCATGGACAGATCTGTCTGTATTGCCTTTGCAGGAAATATCCTATGTCCTGGATTTGTTTTAAAACTCTTAAACAAGTGCCTTTCTAGGTGGCAGCAGAGCACAATCTGTCTCTGTAGGAATTCCATCCCTCCATCCTTTTGGAGGCCTCATGGCGTGCCTGCTCCTTGTTCCTTTGAAATAGTCTATATCTGTTGTAATCTGTAAACTACACTCCTTGGAAGCTCTCATTTCTCACTGCACTCTAAAAACTTCTGTTAGTGGACAGACACTTGGATGTCTCTGAGCAAAATGTTATTTTCCCCTTCTTTTCTGAAGGGTCCACCTGCCCCAAAGTGTAGTATAAATACTGGATTTTTCTGCAGCTTTCCCTGAAAAATTCCCATTAAACATTGCATAACAAACTCTTATGCAAGTGCTCTCTTTCAAAAACTAGTAAACACTTTTATGAACACACTGCAAAATGTATACACGTGGGTAGGTGATGATTCCTTTAGTAATTGGGACATATTTTGTTGCTTTTATTTACCACTCAGTTTTTCATTTACTCAACTTTTTCTCATTATAGCCTTATGAAAATGCAGTATTGTGAATTTGGGAACAAAGAGAGATTTAAATTAAAAGTATTTTATTAGGCTTAGGTCCAGAGCTTCTTACAAACATCTCTTAGAACCAGTGAGTTGCTGTTGTGAACATTATGTGGAATTGCACAACCAACATACTTTTTTTTCTGAAAGGAGATATTTTCTATATGCATTTTTTATGAAGTTTCTGCTTTTGAATCAGAAATATCTGTGCTACAGAGGATAAGCTGTATTTCATAGTTCTGTAATCACTGAATCTGAAGATATACTTTCCTGTTAATGACTTCTTCTGGATAGCTCTCTAGCTACTGATCCAGATCAAACTGAAGGAATTTAATATGTTTTACATTAAAATTATTACTTAATAATCCATTTGACATGCAGGTTTAATGAATGAAAGTATTTTTAAATTAATTGTGAGGTAAGAAACACTAGTTAATGTGATCTTAGCTTCTCTGGCATTGATGCTTCATAAATACATAGTTCCAAGTTCTTATACCTTAAATTGAAGATAGCCTGCTAAACCTCCTTAGAAGGCTTTAATATAGCAGTGTGTTCAATGAAATGGTATTCCTTAAGGAGTTATCTTTTTTCTTTAGGAGTTTTTTTTTTTTTTTTTTTTTTTTTTTTTTTGTGCTGTACTCAACTATCTTGAAAAAAATTCTAAAGAAAAGTGAAATGGTACCAATAATTTCCACTGACTATGTTACCACTATTGATATTAAACCATAATGAATATACCAACTGCAGTGTTGGGAATTTTAAAATTTATTTTAAAGTGGGACTGCCGCACAGCTTTCTAGAGAGTGAGAAGGAGCTTTTGAATTCTTAGTGTTTCATTGCTGGGGAAAAAACAGTAGTGGCAGAAGGTGCAGCACTTGTCACAGTAGAAATACACAACTGTTTTTGCTATAATGCAACATCACAGCAGAGAGCTGTTGTTTATGTGTGAGTTTTCTTCTTTGACCCCATTTTTCCTTTCTTATAACTTCCTCAAACCATTATATCTTCAGTTGAAATATCTAGTCTGATTTCAGTTGTAAAGTGTTTATTTTGGAAAAATGTACATTTTTCTCCAAAGAGAAAAGGAAAAGTGTTTTCTATGCAAGCTGTTCTGGAACACATTCTTGAAGGCAAAAATGCATAGAATAAGGTTCAGCAACTTAATTTCCATAAAGAAGCTTCATTTTGAATGTTTATTTGAAAAATTGTTTTTGAAAAATAACTTGGGGATTATATTATTTCTTTGAAGACTGTGAAGCATAGACTTGCTGGAGGGGTTATCAGAATTTTTAGACTTGTCAATTGAGAAATCATTGTGAACAATTTTGGAAAAAAAATAAATGGAAACTAACTTTGAATACTGTATTACAATATGACATTGTGTACACCAGTTGCATTTGGATTTCCTTTGAGGATAAACATAAAATAGTACTAAGGCAGGGAAGTTTTGAATAATGGAAGATGCCACAGAAAGAATTTTTGTGCTTAGCAGCCTCACGAGAGGCCTGCAAATAGTTCTTAAAGGGAAGAATGGGACTGCAGTAATAAAATTCTGTTTCCTGCCATAGATGTTTGATTTGTTCTCTTGAATCTGGCAGGACCCATCACAAGAAGCAGCTGAAGTCTTAGTGATGGCAGTAGGACCTTCTTAAAGCACTAACTCTACTCTTAGATTTCTCTGTCCTGCAGACTATTTCCAGGATGTAGTGAGTCTAGGCTGAGTTGGTGATTTATAAACGTAGAATTGGCACAAAGCTTTGGAATAATAGGTTGTTAGCAGCTATTAGAAGAGAGCTGAAAGGTGGTAGAGCAAATCTGTGAATTCTAAAGAATATATTATGGACAACTATAATTGTGGTCATGGTTTTTAAGCCTGCTATTAAGAAGTTACAATAATTCACATTTTGCAAGATTATGTACAGTAGAAAATACTCTTGATAACCTTTCAAAAGTCTTTGAGATAGGAAGAAGTAAACAGACATGTTGATTAAGCCTTGAGCAGAGCTAAAGTGAACTTTAAAGGAAAAAGAAAATTATTTATGGTCTAATGACCACTGTAATGTTTATGTGTCCAAATTTCACACTTGGAAGGTGAAATAAGGACTCTTACTTTTAAAGGCAATATCTTGTATTATATACTACATCTTATTTTGGACTTCCAAAACGTCCTTTGGGCTCCTGGAAATAATGTAAGACAAGGTAATAAAATTGAATGGTATAATTATATGAACATAGATTAACTGGGGTTTTTTGGACAGAGGGAGGAATTGTTCAGTTGATTTAATTTGTTGTTTCAAATTTTATTCTAACTCGCTGACAGTGATCAGTGACTGTGTAGAGGAACAAAACAGTGTAAAATTGTATTGTGTTTTTCTATAAGCAAAGTAAATCTATTTTTTCACCTTACTCTAAATGTTACGTATTCTGCAATTTTAAAAAACAATCTTTTAAATTAAGTTGTGATTTCACAGTTCACTTTTTGCAAATAAAACAATGCTACTTGCAATCCAAGACACCACATGAACCTAGGCACATAATATTTACAAGTATATTATTCAAAGTCTAAAAAATTATTTACTTGAAGTTTGTTCATTCAAAAGGAATATATTGGGGAATGGGAATGAAATCTTTGCCTGCTTGTATTTGCATTCAAAATGACACTGACATACAAATCCCATCATTTTTAGAAATGCTGATGGGTCCAGCTGGTATAAAGCAATATTCAAATGTATACTCCTACCTCAGCCTCTACTTTTTCTCATTCTATTCTTCTGTTTTCAGTTCGGTTCTCTGATGTCTGCTTTAGCACTGTCTGGATGGCAACATTAAGATGTTAGAGCTGCTAGAGTAGCAGGAACTCTAATTAGAGTAAAGATTTCCTCCTTATCCAAGTGAGCATCTTTTGAGACGTAAGTCATCCTTGAACTTGATATCTCTTAAAAATGTGTTTTGTGCTCAGATAATACAAGATGCAGAAGCCATTTTCTGGCATTCTTATCTTGTAAAGCAAAAGGACCAATTTGATATACAGAATACTTCAACCAAGGCTTTGGACTAAAGATTGGGCAGGAAACCTATGAAACAGCATGAGGACTGCCTAATATTTAGTAGCCTGATACTTTGGACAAAAAATAATAATTAGCTCTTAACAAGTAAATTATTACTCCAATTTCAAAATCAAATAAGAGACATGTAGTGTGGTTTTTTTTCACTCCTCTTGGGTATGCTGGCACCATACAGAGAACATGAAATAAACACCAAGACTTCTCATCAGATACAGTTTTGTATTTGACCTGCTCTTAAGGCTGGATGAAGTGACTAATCCAGTATATTTCTTCTCTCTTTAGAAAGACAAAGTGCTTAAGCAAAATTATTCTGTATTTATATGTGGAACCAATGTGATTTAACATTTTAAAGCACTTGGAAAAGCAAATATTTGCACTTGGGTGGTCCTCAAAACAGGAAATCTACATTTAACAGCAAATGGGCTTTTTGATATCGCAGCTGCCTATAATTTTTTTTTTCCAGAATTACCATAAACATGAGGAAATCTAGTTGAGTTTTTTCTCAGTCTTGTGTACACAGTTATAAATTATAGCTGTATACCAACATAACAGTTTTGATTACCACAAGATACCCTCATTCTTTTTGTTTGCCTGAATTTCAAGTTTCACATTTGTGTCTGAAGCACTACTGACAATCCTCCATTAATTATCAAAATAATTCTGTGTATTTATGGAGATGTAAGTTAAATAGAAATTTAATATTGCCTTGAATAAACCACCAGGCTTCTAAAGAGTGTTTATTTGCCCCGAGTTGTATTCGGTTCCGTATTTTCAGATCTATGGTTTTACTGTAACACATTTTAAAAATCAGAAAATAATCTTCCAAAATGGAATCTGTACTGTGATTTAATATGATTATTTACCCACTGCATGATTTTAATATGCTGTGATAATATGATAAATATAATTAATATATTATAATGAACCAAGATAGATTTTCTGATACTTTGACAGAAAAGACTGTCCTGCAAGCCACAAAATATTCTTTATGGTGAAGCAGATAAATTTAATGTCTGACCAAATAATGATTTAAGCTTATCAAGACAAATAAGAACACATATAGAATCTTCTTTCTGTATTAATTTCCATTCACAAAATATCAAAGGAAACATTTCATAGAATCAGAGAATATCTGGAATTGGAAGGGACCCATATTTTTACAGGCATTATGGCACAGCATACAATTAAGGATAGAATGTTTCATAAATAAACTGACTGCAATAGTAGAACTTGGTTTTGGATTGAATAATTTATTTGAAATTTACTCTCATATAACTAAGGAGGTATAGAACAGTTCTGTCAATACAGCTTTGAATGGAATGGCAACATGTAACTTGTGATGACTTTGCCATCTTGAATTAGAAAATGCAGTTTATTTTTTCTTGTTACAAGAGATAAGGAGAAATAAATCACCATGAAGACGCTATTCATAAAATCAGTGTTCCAGACAAATAAAAATTTTTATTAATATT
The DNA here is from genome assembly GCA_013400175.1 of Phainopepla nitens. Lineage (NCBI taxonomy): Eukaryota > Metazoa > Chordata > Aves > Passeriformes > Bombycillidae > Phainopepla > Phainopepla nitens. The sequence goes on from VXBQ01007383.1 coordinate 501,442, forward strand.
ACCAAACTTGCTTTAAGTTACTATACAAAAATCTGTACTTAATGGATGTAGAAATTACAATGACTTATTTCTGTATACAGGTTTAGGTATGAGTTTGTTTGCTGTTTGGCTGTGTTAGTTAACTCAGTTCACATTTATTCCTTATCCATGTCCAAGCAGCTACAAAAGAAAGTGCACCGAACACTTAATTCTCCTCCAGGTCTCCTTTCTCCAACTGCCTCCAGAAAACTTACAAGTATTTTTGCAAGGAGTTCTGGAAGTAATCTGCTACCTGTTCCCTTCTCCTGTGGTGCTCTCAGAATATCAGTTGCTTCACAAGTTGAATGCATGAGCTAGAGTCTATCAAATACCCTGAGCTGAGATTGTCGCTTCTTGTGAAGCCAGATGACAAAAACCCATTCTGGTGTGATGTTCTGGGAACCTTTTAACACTCCCTGCTGGAAGCCTGCTGTTTGTCTTGTTGTTGAAATATCTTTATTGTTTTATCCTTTCAAAATGAGGCTTTTTATTCACTCATGGGGTGTTATCTGTCAATCATCCAAGCTTCCTGCTGCTTTGGTAATTAGTTTGTTTTGATCAGAGGCCAAGAAATAAAAGGTGAACCCTGCCATGAACTGCAAAGAGATGGCTGAAGTGGAATTACAGATGAGTGTTGGAGACCTGATGCTCAGCTTTGCAAGTGAGCAGCTCCAGTGCTAATGGGCATATTCAGAGCATACTGACCAAGAACCTAAGGTGGGGCAGCCACTGGAAGTGCACAGGAGCTGTATTTTTCCCTGGGTTAAGGAGTACTGCAGATCATTACTAAGATAGTCTCTGAAAAACTCTAACTGTATCTGACACTGCGGAATTTATATCTTTGTCCTCTATTGTGACAACGTTTTTCTGCTTGTGCTACGTTGTCACTGACATCTTCCTGATAAAGGGAAACATTAAGGGGAAAAGAGGGAAAGGGGTGGAGACACTGGTTGTTGTAAGACAACTCAAGAAAGAAGGCTTGCTTAAATAATAGTCACAGGGTGGCAGATTTAGATTACATAAATTAGTTAGAGACTTCTCAAGTGCACTCCTAAAGAAAATAGTTCCAGCCTTTTTCCTTTGAATGTGTGCTACCAGGATGCCTAACATTTTAAGAGGACAAGCACTGAAAATTTATTGTACCTGTAATCATACTTTTTTTTTTTTTTAAGTATGTTATCTTTCACCAGGTATCTGACAACACTAGCAAGTAACAAAGAAGGAGGTTTTCAGATATAGTAAAGAGCCATGAGTGGGTAAGCAGATGGGCAGGAATAGGCTCAGACTGGGGAACAGCAACTGCAGTTGAAGTTCAGTGGTTGTACTCGCAGTCTTTCCTGTAATGAATAGTCCCACTGAAAATGAAATTCTCGACATGAATAATGCAGTGTGTTTTAATTTAGATGAGCTCATAAGTCTGGGGATTTTTTGGTAGAATAATATTTTTGAGCCCATGAATAGCATTAATAATTTCAAGAATTAATGAAAGTTGAGAATTTTAATTTGAAGATATTATGAACTGTTTAATCAATTAAAATGCACATGGGATATTTTTAAGACATGGCAAACATTCTGAACATTCTGAACAGCAAGATGACATGGCTTCTCTGTAGCTCATGCATAATTTTTAAAGGTGCTAGGTATGCCTGGGCTAGTGTTATTTTGTGGAAACTCTTTAAACATGCTTCATCTGGTTTGTGTATATATATTTCCCTAGAAGACAGCACTACTCTGCTATCTCTTTTTTTTCAAAAACATTTTGGGCTAAAACTCCTTAGAGCTTTAGATTGCTGGAGATTTAGAGTCAGGCAGTATAAAACTACCAGCCCAAAGACTGTCAGTTTAAGGGCTTCACCAGTGAAGAAATATGATCATTCTGGCTAATCTGGAACATTTTCCGTCCAAGGGGACTGCATCTTTAAAAAAGGTCACCTTGGCAAGCAACTTGTCCAGAGGATAGTTGTTCTGAGTTAGTTCTGATAAAAAAGTCATCCAGCTCCTATCAGTTGTGGGACAGCAGGGACATTCCTTAAGAACTTTTTAGTGATTCAGGCCCAGGGAAAGCTATTGAGTGTCTGCATGGATTCACACAGAAGGATCATTTAGATCAATATCCTGTTTCTGTCAGCAGGCTTCCCCAAATTGTTCTCCTGACACTCAGCCTGCAGTGACAGTGAGGTTACTGGAATGGAGGTAATTTCTGTTTTCCATATCACTCGATGGATTTTTCTACCATCCTTTATAGAGAAAATGTCAGTATTTTTCACCTTGTATTTCTTCATGGAAGGAGTTTTATGGCTCAACTGTGCATTGCTTGCAAAGAAAAGCTCTTCCCTTTGGCTTGTGTTGTAAAGCATATTTGCTCTCCCTGGCTCTTATGCCACCAGATAGAGTGAGCTTTTGGCTGCTCACCTTCCCCACATCACACATGACTTTATAGCCACACCATCCTTGTCATCCCTTTAGCCAGAAGTTAATCTTGTAATTCATTCCTCATACAGAATCCCTTCCAAATCCTTATGTGTTCACAAAATCTTGTTTTTCCTTTCAGATTCTGTGTATATTTTTTAATGGAGAGACATGAATCTCACACAGTATCTCAGAAAATGGTGCACCATGGATTTACACTACAGCCTAATAATGCTTTCGATTTTGTTCTCTGTTATTTCTTAATTGTTCCTAACATTTAACTTATTTTGAGAACTATTGAATAATATTTCTCAACCTAAATATATATTCCAGCCCCACAATTGCATCAGAGCAGAGCCAGCATTCCATGAAGTCTGATGTTTTTACAAATGTGCATAAATTTTTATCTACATTGAATTTAATATACTGTTTTATTGCCCAGTTATTCAGAATCAAGTTTTTCTTCATAATCATTTCCCATCTTTATTATATTGAAAGACTTAATATATAAAATATCATCAGCAAAAATTTTAATGTAGTCTCTTTGCTACTTCATCATGAATACATTACACAGCATAAAAAAGAACAAGTGATAACTTCATAAAATGTATATCATGAAAAGCATTTGGGAAATTTAAATAGGAAATTTAACTATTTAGGAAAAGTAATCATGAGAATATTTCACTCTTTGACAGAACTTTCTAAGGATTTGTAGACAGGACAGGCTTTTTTAGGCATAGTCAGTGTTCTTCAGTAGATAAATTGTTGAGGAAGAAATATTGTTAATACTCTTGAGGAAAAAAAATTACCTTGTATATGAGCCTGAAGTGTCTTCTAGGTCTCAAAATAGTGGCAGTAGGTTTCAAAACAAAATACATGTTAAGAAAAATTATTCTTTTACTTAATTTACTTAACTATGCATCAGCTACACGATCTCTGTAAGAAACAGTTTTGTTGCATTGGAAGCAGGAGGAACTTTAAGAGGGTGAAAAGAACTGAATGGAGAGAAAATACAGATGGAAAGCAAGGAAAAGAGAAGCTGAGAAAGGTGAATAGATACTGATCACTTAAGGGAATGAGACATGGAGAGGTCAGTGTTGAGGGAAGACATCATAATATGTTATAAAGAGAGTTATGAGGTTTTTCTTGTTATGTTTCCTTTGTGGAGAAGAAAATATCTCCACAAAAGTGAAGATGGAATTATTGTTTCCTGGGAAATGCCTTTCACTGTCAGCTGGATATTTCTGTCATGCACAGCCTGGATATATCAGTTCATGCTGGGATCTAATAGTTGCCTATTATCAATTACCTATATTCCTTGATAACCTCTGGTGCACTGGGTGAAATCTCCTACATATGTCCAAGGGAAGCAGCCAGAGCTGCTCAGGGATCTGTTGTAGGGACTGTTCATTGCAATTAGTACAGAGAAGTTATGTGTGCAGTCTGTGTTCAGGGCTGCTGGGATTATGGAGAATTTGCTCCTGTTGGTTGATTTCATGAGACTGAGAAGCTGCTTAAAGTCTCAGGAATGTGGTTTTGGAAAGATTTACTTCCAGCATTTTCTTCCAACTCTGTTTAATTACTTTGTACTCAAGTTCCAGGATAGAATGGTATGTGCTAAGCGGGATTTATTTTTTTCTTTATTGCTAGATAATTCTTCATGTGGTGTTCACGGAACTCTTAGAAAAATGATCTATTTCTCTAAAAATCTTGGTTGGATAAAAGTCCTCTTTTATTTATTAAGTGGCTATTGCAAACCAAATGCAATGGTAGAAGAGACTTTGCCTTGACCTTTTAGCTTTTGTTGTATGTTTCAGATGGCAGGTGGTCTGTAAATAGGGATTCTGGCATGCAAGTCTTCCATGTGTCGTAAGTCTGTAAGTTGACATTGTTTATGCTGACCATGCTGTTTGAAAAATGAGATTTGTATAATAGGATTTTGGAAGTAATTTGACAGAAGAGTGCACATAACTGAACTTGTGGGGAAAAAAACTAATTTCTGAGCCAAGAGATGAAGACACTTATGTATCTTAGACTTTCTGGTAAGGCTGTTGTAAAGTGCTTCTGGAACATAGCTTATATGTTCACTGACTGTATAGTGCTAGTATTGTGCTTGTATCTCTGCCAGTGATGGTCCCACAAATGACTGCCCAGTCACACTGGGCATTAATTTTCCTGGAAACTCTACTGATAAACTTCTTCAATTCAACTTGGGCAGCAAAACAGGAACTGCTGAGTTGGAGGCTGGACTTTGCATAGAAGCTACTGAACTTCCCTTTTCCCAAGATCTCCTCTGATCCTATAGATCAGGAACAATCCTTTCCCTTGAGAAATGTGTGTACATATATACCACCTGCCCATCAGAAAGACAACCACATGCAGTAAAATAAGAACTTCCTGTACTTCTTTAATGCAGTTCATCTACCTGAAGGAGTCTGCAATTTTTTTAGGTGGTTCATAGTTTTTTTCTGTGCCCAGATAACTCCTGGCCTCTGACTAGTCTTTGGAGATGGACAGTCTGCTAATCGCCTTCCTACAGTAGCTTAGAGTCCACTTTTCGCTCAGTTTAGTTTCAGGGGTCTGGTTGCTCCAAGCATTTTATCTCTGAAAGGCCTATTAGTTAGAATCTGCATGGTAAATGATCCACAGATGGAAGAATTATTGTTAGTCTCCATTTTGATCTTGCAACAGAACAATCTGAATGAAGAATTTGACTTATGTAATTTTGAATATCTGTGCCTGGGACAGTCGCCTGTATTACTTCTGTAAAGAGAGTAAGACGTGCATGATGCATCTGATATAATTCAGATGCCTACATTGAGATGAGATACAGCAGTAGCTCTTTCTTCCACTTGTTATGGAAGTGTTCTAGGAAACTAGATCATATGGGGATGTCTATGTTGCAGATATTTTTAAACAGATGAGGCAGACAGATCCTATTACCTGGGGCTATTCAAATTGGCCATTGGAACAGGGAGAAAGCTGGCCAGATAAATTCTTCTACAAAATCCAAACATAACAATGAACTCGAAGTGAGGAATTTTTTCATCTTCGGCTACATGCATAAAGTTCTTACCTATAGATGTAGTGACAGTAACAGTAAGACCATTAAACTAATTGAACATAGAAATAAATATGATCCCGGAGACAGATCATAAACATTCTTTATTCCTTTTTATCATTAACTTGTCATTTCCAATTTTTACAAATTGGAAAATAAGGCAGAAAAATGAGATAAAAACAATAAAATACTTCTGCTCAGAAACTACAAGCAAGGAATTTAATGGAAATTAGCTGTATTTAAACACATGCTTGAGTAAGTAGTTAGGAAACAATGATTATTGTCTAACACAAATGATTATTGTCCAACATCTAAACTGTGCACAGATGGAAGGCAGAGGAAAATAGAATTTTTGAATTTATCAAAATTTCTAAGGCTTTTGCTGAGGCTTTGGGTAGTTGGCTGTAAACACCTGCTTTGTAATAGATGTTCTTCTCTTTTTATTCAGAAGAATGGCTGTTGGAAGGCTAATTCTTTTTAGTGACTGCAAGAAAACTTATCTGAATATGATTCTGCACTTATTGAAATCTACCATCAATATCAGTTTCACTGTGTCAGCTCTTCCATCTTAATATAATAGATTTTCATTCTCACAGTCTTAGAGTTTCAGGCTGAGCATAGATTTCAGGTTGCTGCTTCAAGCTCTGCTATTTGATCAGTCTGTAAAATGGAGCTAACAAGCCTTAGACATTTTTAGAATACCTTGTGCTGGATTAAAGGAAAGAGAAGTCTTGACAAGATGGCTGCAGCATGCTCCCTTTTTAGTTTTTTCAGGGAGGTTCCAACAAGCCTGAAATGGGAAGCAGACTATGCTATGATAAGCAGGCCTAGAAAGAAGGGATTAGATACTGGTCCTGCTTCAGCACTGTGAAACTGGCTGATCCCAGGCTGTTTGGTCTTCAGGAACACTGTCTCAGCAAACTTATACAGAGGTCTCCTTTTCTTCTGCTATAGTGTCTCCTGCTTGTGAAACACAGTGGGAGAATGTGGAAATGTCTCAAATATTAACAAGCATAAAGGTGAGCTCTGGCCCATGGCTGCAAGTCTTGGGCCCTCTGACGGCAGAGACATTTAGCTCTGACTTCATCCTGGGGCTACTGCTAACTGAGCTGTGGAGGAGTCTTGTGGTACTGAATGAAAAGGAAACCAGGCTTCTATGCTGATTTACTTTTGCACCAACTTTCCGTCCTGATTTTATTTACAGCTTGCCCAAACAAATATGTTGGGAGTTTCAGAAGTTATTGTTTCCCAGAGCTATGTGGCAATCAGCACATAATCATGGGTGTTGTGGAGACAGTCTTTTAAAAGTTGTATATTCTAGAGCCCTCCTGGGAGATGTTTCCAATTATGTGATTTGTTTTTAACCCAGAATGAGAGATGAAGCTAGAAGCATGCTTAAAACGGAATAAGTAGCTGTAGGAAATCTGAGTTTGTGTATTGTGTACTAGCCCTTAAGGAGCAGTCCAGCCCTTACCACTGGCCAAACTGGTAGTATGACAGCTTTAGAGGAAAAATGAGAAAACTACAGATATCCATAGAATTTATTGAGTCAAGCACTGCTACACTTATAAATACAACAGTAGTGACCCAGAAGAAGTGAGTCCTACTCTTGCCCAAATGGAATGGTAGAGAATGGATGACTGAGTTACCAGCTCAGCAACTATTTTCTGTGAAGACTTTTAATGCTAATACATTTATGAAGTCATGGAAAACAGTCCTCATATAAATCAAATTTATAGCCTGAGATATCTGTTTTTATCTGTGTAACTAATATATTTTTTATCTACTTCACAGTTTAACTGGGTCATTAACAGGTAATTGCATCATAAGTCTTAATTGCAAATACAGGCAGCTGTTTTTATTCACTGAATTTTTTACTGGTAAACCTTGTCTTTCCAAGCTTGTTTAGTATGATTCTAATTTCTTTCTAAGTTATTTTCTCCCCACTTTCCCCTCCTTCTTCTCTCTCTTGGTCCACATTTTTTCACTAGCTCAGAAAAGCTATAATCATATTACACAAGAATGTGAGGAAGCTTTTTTCATCAGACATCAGTCTGCTGATGAATTTCTTACAGCAGCTCTAATTTAAACTAATAACATATGCTGGAACTAAGACAAGTTCTGGAATGTCCAACAAGTAAGGTAGAGAATGCGAACATGAGCTGAAAAACTGTTTTAAAATACAAGTGATGGATTAAATTAATTGTGGCATTCAGGCAGAGTATGAAAATTTCTCACATGTTTTGAAGGACTGCTGTGAATTAAATGATGGGGGACATTCTGATGAATATCTGAAATAGATAAAATTAGGAAAATTAATAAAATAAAAAGTTCAGAAAGTCTAAGGAAAAAAACTTGAAAAAAGAGTTTGTGGATTGTCTGTTCCTCTGTATACTACCCCTCCTCCCCCCAAAAAAACCCAACCCCAAACCCTATGAACAAAACAGAGAAATGAGTAGCCAGGGTAGCATGAATCAACCCATGAGCTCTTAGGAGAAGGAAAAATCAGCATCTCTGCAATCTGAGTGAGAAGAAAAGGCAAGACAGTGGAAATCCCTGTTGTGAGCTACACAGTAGCCGCTAACTCTGGAAGAGAGTGATGAGAAAATATGAAACTGAAAACATTCCTTACCAGTGCAACAGAGGAATCATGACATGATGCAGAACAAGCCTTTAATGAGGGGGAATCTAGTAGCTATACTATACAAATGCTTGCTGGTTTCTATGTATTATTCAAGTATACAAGTGCCAGATGGAGAGGACAAGGCTCTTGCTTGATGCATAGCTGTGGTTTAGTCTACTCCTGCTATTCAGCATTTCCAGTCTTCCACTAAAACATCTCATTAATTTCCACTGATGTTTGATCTGAACTTTTCTGTAGATCTGCAAATGGTAGTGATTAAAATTTGGACACTCTCTGATCCATGAGCGTGCTAATGAAATCTAGTCCCTGAAACCCTAAAACAAGGTGATAATTTTTTAAATCACTGCTAGAAACAGACACTTGTCCATTTTAATTCCTGAACCATGAGTGGAAATAGTTATGGACTGTTCAGCTTGGCCCTGACCAAAACTATGTCAAGGACCTTTCAAGAAAGGTAACTCTACTGAAATTTTATTCAAACACATCAGAAAATTTCTTGGGAATCTGTGATATAACAGTATAGAAATGGCATCCAAACTGAGCAGAAAGGAAGTGGTGCTTACGGCTGAAATCTACACTAGGATGCCTGTCTGTAAAGAAGTTATCTAGTTAAAGTTGGATAAAAGACAATTATTAAATCCTTAGAGAAGAGAGATAACAGACATACCACCTTTATAATCAGCCCCTGTAAGCCGGATAAAGCAATGCAGTTCTGCAAGGACTGGCTAATTTGCACTTAAATGTCTCCACTGAAAACCAGAAGGTCCATATAAACTGTAATTTCATGGACAGACTGTCCTAAACCCTAACCAGAAGGATGAAGAAAAATCTGTGAGAAAGAAGCTAGAAAGAAATAACTGGTACTTAAAGCACAGTGTTTTTACTCTACAGATTTCTATGTCAGCTTGCCTGACAGCACAAGTGTTCCCACTTCAATGAGACATGGTGAAACAATGCTTTAAGCATGTGATTGGTGTGTATATATATGGTGGTCTCATACAATAGGTTCAACCAGACAGATCCATCTCGAAAAGACAGTGAGTAATAATAAAACTGTAGGAAGAGTGAGCAGGAGAAAGCAGGACAACACAGAGAAGATGACATGATGCTTCAGTGACTGTAGGCTTGTCTCTGAACCAGTGAGAAGATTATGTAATGGGAAATAGGAAATTAATTATTTACATGGCATGAGGATATGTCAGAAATCAACAAGAAGATAAGACACAAGGTTAATCTTCTGATGCTTCTTCCTCTAGATTCTTGCAGCACTTATCTATTGGGATACCATGACAGAAACATAATTCCCTTAAAATTATTTATGATGACTGTTGAAGTATCAATTATTTGTTTCAGTCTGAGTAGAACTGGATTTGCTTTTGTCTACTGCATATCCTAATCCTGAAATATAAAAATCCCCAATACCTTTCAAATAGGCCAGTGACTGTTGGAGAGCACATTCTTTGCTGCTGACTTGCAACATGGTTTACAGTTTCATCTAGTACCAATAAAGTCACATTTGTTTCAAGAAATTAGGTTGCTCCAATAAACTTAGGAAAAATTATATTTATTTGTTAACTTACGTGTGATCACCTAAAGGAATGTTTGAAACCTTTAAACCAGGTGCTTTAGTTCTGACCCATTGCTGAGGAGACAGATTCAACAAGACTTCTGACCTCATGGAAGAGACTGGTGCGAAGACATAAAAAGAGGAAGAATTTCCACTGTCAGTGGGAAATAGTTTACAGACAAGACTGGAATTAGTCTGAATAGGAGACCAAAATAGAGAATGGGTATTTGGGAAAGAGGCTGAGAAAGAAGTTAAGCAGATATGAGAAGCAACTGTGAGTGTAGAAGAGACCTGAAGTGGGCAAACCAAGAAACCAATGCAATATTCCTGCCAGTGTCTGCTTAGCTGAGCTGTCTGATTGATGAAAAATGAATCTTCCAGAAGAGAGAATCCTGAAGGCAGATATTATTTTTTCAATCATCATCAAATTATTGTGGTTGAAAACTGAATATTTTAAAGCTTTTAAAGATATAAAATTAAACAAGGGCTCTTACAGTGGTAGCTGGGAAGACTTTAATAACTGCATCTGTATTATAAAACGGGAAGAAAATCTCTCCTTGGGCTTCCTGAGACAGGTTAACCCAAACATGAATTCATTGCCCATCTAGTATGAATATGATGATTTAATATTGGCACCTGCCCCTGTATCACTTGGTGTAATCATGATGTGTCCTTAGGGGGTTTTAAAATTGCTGAGAGTTTAGTCAATGCTTCCTTCTTTGCTTTATGCTTTATTATGAGCAGAGAAAAAATGAGTCAGGACATGAACTTAGCTACTCTTAATTTAGCTAAGCAAATTAAAAAGGAAAAATCCACAGGCATTTTATAGTGATCATAGTAGTCAGTTTTATTAACACCAAATTTGAAAAATTGGAGTAACTCAGACTGTCCCATCTTTCAATGTCTCCAGAGAACCATCAGGTGAAATCTGCCAGAAAATCTGCAAAAATATGTTTAAGGAATATACCCAGGGAACCAAGTTTCATAAATTATGGGGTAGATGGGAAGGAAAGGGAGGTTTTGGCATGCAAATTTGATGTAGGTTTTTCTAAATATCGGTAGCATTTGGCAATATAGAATCTCCAACTGAAGGATTGCAATAATATACAGCTTTATAAGATTTTGCAATTTTATTTGAGTTTAAAGACCCAAAGGTGCTCTTCTGTATTTTATTTTGAAGAAGGGAGAAGTTTAGAAACTACTGTAAACCAGTTGCTGGTCATACCTCAAGCTCTTTCTTCCTTACCTACAGGAAGTATTGTAAAGACTGTCCGCAGTTATGGGAACATGTGGCCATTCCAAGATGCAGTCAACAAATTCATTCATATATAAAAATATTTGTTCACTTTGTCTGAGCTATTTCCCACCAAAGCTGATGAAAATTGCCCATTAAAAATTAAAGGAAATGTGTCTGGGACAAAAAGCTCACATTGCTAATAGCTAATTGCTAATTGCTATGTCATGTATCCACCTATAATCAACATACCGATTGGAAAAAAAAAGAGAGAATGAGAGCAAGAAATGCATAAAATATATTTTCTGGAGTGGCCAAAAATATTTCTTATGGGGAAAAATAATTCACTAAAATTCCCTCTAATTTGGGAAGTTAAGGAGAACTTCTAAAACAAAATGGTTTGTGATTCATTTTGGAAGGCAGCATGAAGCTCTTTTCCAAAGCAATTATATAATCTTGCATTTTTCATTGATGGTTCCTCCTTAGCAGTCTTCTTATTCTAGAGTGAAAAGATTTTTTGGGGGATTGATGTTAGTTAGCACACTAACTTGTAATTAGTTAGATGATAATAGCTAAAAAACCATACCCATTTACCGATGCTAAGAAAATAAGTTTGTGTTAGTCAGTCTGATGCCCAAGAAAGCCTTTTCCTGTATTCTTTTCTCTTGAGGGTCTCTGTGTGCCTAGCTGAGTCAAGCACTGATAGCTGGGTGGAGTTTTTAGAATCAAGCAAGTCCTGGCAAAGTAAGCCATCAGTCCATTCCTGTATGAAGAGCTCGAGGAGGAGATTCTAAATTTCTTGAGCTACATCATTACCTCTCTCTCTTTTTTTTCGTCCTCCCTGGATGAGCAACCAGGTATGAATATTGTTTATGACCTTACTGAAAATATTAGGAAAGAAGATTTCTTATGCTGTTTTCAGCATTAACACTCCTTCTATCATTATCAACATAATAGAACTACATAGCAGAAAAAGTATATTTAGAAGAAAAAAAAGTCCCAATCCATATCTTAGTTCTCACTACTTATTTCAACTTTAGATTCAAAACATAAATGTTTGGAGCAGGTTCTAGCTTATTTCGGGGTTGATCTAAGGCTGTTGTTATTGCCCAGATATTCAAACACATTTCACATAAGAAAATTGTTCTCATTTTCTTATTACAGCAAAAGATAATTATTCCTTATAAAACTTCACAGTTGATTAGTTGAGTTGGGAAGAGAGTGTTGCCCTTCCCTCCATTCAGGAGTAACACTGTCCTTTTGAGCCCAAGCCACAGCAACCTTTTGAGTACTAAGGGGATGATGACATGCATAAAGAGGTTTATTCATTTGTTAAATGACTTTTAAAAATTTCTGATTGAATTGACTCAAAAACAAATAATGCAGGAATGCTGTATGTTGGCTAACTTTCTGACTGAGGTAGATATGTGGCAATAATACCCATGCTGTCTTCTGAAACCACCGATGAAAGTGCTGTCAAGAATGAAAGCAAGCCTGCAGCCTGAAGCTATCAGCTTTGTGATATGATGTTTACCGTTCACTGTACCTCTACTGCGTAGCAATTTCCATGGCATATGTCTGAGCTCAGCATTCTGGGCAAAATCCCTGTGGGACAGATTTATGCTCATCTTCCCTCAGCTTTGTGTTATAGACCAAACACTCAAACCTAGTTTTTCTCGGTGATTTTGATAAAACAACAACAGCTTGCATTCTAAAATAATTAACATATCTTAAAATGTGAAGGTTAATTTAAATATAATAAAAATAAAATATAGATTACACAGTTTAAGAAACACTTTTCTTTGAGGGTGTCACATAAAATACACATGAACAGATAGATGCAACCTGAGTATCTGTTTCCAGAGTTGCATGAAACAAATAGCTTATTCTCTAAGAATTTTTCCAATCTGATATGAGAGGCAGGTGCTTCTGAAATAATAGCTGAGTTCTACAATGTGTTGAATTACTGTGCTGTACTGCTGAATTCAGCAAAGCACACATATGTCAATCAAAGCTTATTGAAAACTTAACTGAGAACAAATAACTGCAGGCTTATTGTTGCTCCAGCTGAAGTTAGTGGCAGAGCTCATTTAAAAGAGGGTTCAGCACTGAATGCCCCGTGAAGCTGCTCATCAATCTGTTTATTTTTCACTTAATAAAAATGATATCTTTTTATTGAAATCCTCTCTATTAACATGGTTAAGACACTAAATACTTATTTTTAGATACAGTAACCTCGGAATATTTTTAAGTCAAAATATATTTGATTTTAATGTAACTCAAACAGAACTAATTTATATGGAGAGAGGCAGTTGGAGCATAAACACATAAGTTACAAATAATATGGCAACTGACAGGTGAAACTGTTTCTGGCTCTTAAAGACTTTTCCTGCACAAAATTAGCAATAATCACACTACTATGGAAAGCTGTGTTTGTGTCACAGATTGCCTTTAGCATTCATTTCCTATAATACTAGAAGTTTCTTCTAAAAGTATTACTCATTTTTCCAAAACCATTACGACTTTGTGAAGGCCCTAGAGCCATGCAGAATTCAGCATGGTGGCTGTCAAACATTTCTGGAGTAAATAGAGCTGCTGGTAATAATGTTTTATACCCAGCAGAGTGAAATTATTTCAATTTTATGACCTTAGAGGTCTTTTCCAATCAAAACAATTCTATGATTCCAAATGTAAAAGTTTAACTCTGTGGCCTACTGCAGTTAGGAGTCCCTTAACAAAAACTTTGACGTTCAGTAAGTGGACTTTAAAGCTCTAGACAAGATTTTAGCTGCCCTTCTGTATTAATTAATAACATTAGGACTATATAATTCTGTATGATCTCTTCTATGAGATATAAGCTATTTCTCTTCTATTGTTTATTCTCTTGACATACATGTGGACAAAACTGGACATATTTTTATGTAAACATGGGCATACACTTGTAAGCTGCCTTTATTTCCAGGAAATAAGTTAATCAATACTTCTGAGGTGTTTATTCACTGAAATTCCTGAAATATTGATTTGTAGTACCAAATAACTTGGTCGAGTACTGTTTTTTCTCCTTAAAAACAAGTAAGAATATTTTAGGCCAAGTACAGCCTTTTCATATGATGTCTCCTTTTGTTTCTCAAGAACACTTTTTACATATTGACTTCCCTCCTCTAAATATATATTATACATATCTACTCCTGGTAATGTCTGCTCATGCCCAAAAAACAGAGCTCCATCATCTTTATTCATTTCAACTGAGATGGATATTGCTGATTTTCTGCTGGTCTCCTGTTGCTGGGTTTCTGAGTACTGCCCTAAGCAGAACCCATAATAAGTTATTTGCTATTGCATCTTAGGGAATTGACTTTATTTCTTCTCTTTGAGAGTTGTTAGTGCTTCTGCTGCTTGTGGGCCATTTGCTTTCAGGATAATAGTCCATTCACTTTGTTTTCCTTTAACTGTTCTTTTATCAGCTATTTTGATGGCATCTCTTTTCTCCTCTTGTCCCTGAGGTACTCCAAAGCATTATCCTTCACTCTCTGTTCGTCCCACTAAGTACTTTATTTCTGACAGTTCATCCATACACATCTGCTCTGTGCTGATTTATGTATTTTCTAATCGCATGTTGAGGGTGGTACCCCCAGTATTTCACCTGGGATGAGTCATCACCATTTTTAACTCAATATGACCAAAAATCAATGCCTTAAGTTTACTTCATAGCTTCTCCTCCCCTCCATCTCTGTTCTAGTTGACAGCTTTGAGCAACCAAATCTGAGGCTCATGTTTTGCTTATTTACATTGGATAACCATGAGATGTCTCTGTGTTGCAGCATTTTTATCTTCAGTGTTCCCCCAGTTCAACTTGTTGTCATCACTTTATTCCAGATTTGCCATTTAGGCTCACATATTATCATTCAATGAGTATTGCCACCTTTCAGCTTCCTGCTTTACCAAATCTACCCTTCACCCAGCCCTTTATAAATTTGGTCTCTGAGGCCCTGTTGATCTAATTTTTTCATTTCCTACCTTTGCCCTCTAATGTACTGTCATAACTTTATCTTGGTTTCAAAGCCCTGTGTGACTCTTTGCAGTGTTTGATGCACATATTTTTTTTTCTGAGTGCTTATGCTGGATGCAGTATATTTTCTTTATTTGGAAAGGTAAAAACGTCACTGAAGAAAGGGTAGTGTACATTTCATTCTAGGCTTGGGCAGGCTTGCCTTTGAGGCATGCTTCTGAATGACAGCTTTTTGGTGGCTTCATTGAAGTGTAGATGGTGTGCAGTTTCCAGCTGACAGATGTCTACATTTTACAAGTAGATATTATCACTGGCACTGTTGTCTATTTGGCAGTATCTTCAGAGGTCAGGCATTGAAACAGTTTTGAGGCTAAGTATTCTGTCACTCCAAGACTTGGTCATTTCAGAGCAGGACAGAAGTTGCTGATCCCAGGCTGCTTTCTTTGTTTTCTGTGTGTGAGTGAAGGCTGAGGACTTCAAGTACCTAGAGGAGACCAGCAAGAGAGCTGATAAGGGACTATTTACAAGGGAATGTAGTGATAGAACGAGGGGTAATGGCTTTAAGCTAAAAGGGGGTAAATTTAGATTACGTATTAGGGAGAAATTCTTTGCTATGAGGGTGGTGAGGCACTGGAACAAGTTGCCCAGAGAAGCTGGGGATTTATCCTCCCTGGAGGTGTTCAAGGCAAGGAGTTTTGAGCCTGGTCTAGTGGAATGTGTCCCAGCCCGTGGCAGGGGGCTGGAACTAGATCAGCTTTTAATGACCCTTCCAATCCAAAGCAATCTATGATTCTATCCCTTACTTCAGTGTGTTTTTCAATTTAACATGGTTCAGAAGCGCTGCACTGACTATACAAGAGTTTACGTGCCTAGAAAAAGTTTCTGCACAAATCCTGAAGATCATAATTTTCTGACAAAATTGCGATAGACTCACCTGTCAGCATTTGTCCTTTCCTTACATGTAAGAGTCACTGACATCTCTGTTTAGGCCATCAATCCTTTTCAGTAACATACCTTAACTTTAGCAGATTTTTTCAGCCTTTACTGTTCATGTTCATGCTGCCTGCTTCTGCCCTTTAAAGCATGCCAGGTAATAAATATGGCATGGCATAGCATGGTGTTTTTGGATGCCCTGTTTCAATGCTGAAATAAAAAAATATTATGGCTACTTTTTAAGTAGTTTCACACAGGTCAGATAATTAAAAATGAAATCTTACAGCCAGCTACGCAAATTTATGATCCAAGGTTCTCTATTACATGCATTGAGCTCACTGCAGGATCAGGATCCTCAGAACATGTGGCAATTTGACTTGTCTCTAACGCATCAGGGATGTAACGAGCATTTCTCATTATCACCTTAGCATTCTGACTCACGTCATTCTTGAATAGTGGCTTAGAGAAAGGTATGGATTTGTATATCAATGGTCCTACACACTCTATTGGCACACACTTTCCAAGGACTTTCCTTAGATTGGAATAATAATGCATTGAACACCTTCACCAAGAGGACAATGAATTGACAGGTGTCAAGGAGAGAGGGAGGCTGATGAGATATCTGCAAGTTGAATTATGTACCCACAAGAAAACATGACTAGCTATATCACAGAAGAAAAATGTGAGGTTTGATGAGGTGTAACTCATTTGTGTTTCATACTCCTGGGAAGCAGCAGTAAGAAAAAAAGATGTAGTTTCATCTCACTGAGCAGGAGAATGATGATACATTTACAATAAACAAGACAAAATTAATGAAGACATTAAAAAAAGACCTATTAGAGCTGAAGTTGTGAGCAAACACCTCCATGAAGATTTATAGTCTGTAAAAGTCATATGTATTGCATATATAATTACTATTTCTGTTAGCAATTCACACTCTTTATCTTAATTTCAAGGTGATTTCTAGCAAATAGATAAATTGTTTTTAAACATGATTTGAAAGAAAGGTAAGTGATGTTTTAATACCTTTGACTTTTTTTATTGTGCATGGGTGCATTTTGCCCTTGTTTTGATTTTGAATATATGATTTCTAGAGCAAAAATTCTGTCTTTTGTATTTTACAGTGGACAACACAGTAGGACCTGATCCTGACTGAGCCTGTTATTGCATAGGGTAACATGAACAGTAGCAAAGTATCAGTAGTCAAGGGCAATTAAGACCTCTGTGCATTTTTCCTCAGGTGGTAAGGGTCAGATATGCAGAATTTGACATTAGGTTCTGTCTTCTAACACACTATTGAAAGGAAAGCTGGAAAATTGATGTAAATTAATTTAGGTTTAACATCATTAACTTTCATCCTTCATCTGCTGGTGTAAGATTGAGGAGAAAAAATGTGGAAAGAACTATGATGGTTGAAGTCTCCTACTGTCAGATGCAAGACTCACAATATCCTAAAGTCTGTTTCACCAAAATATCAATCAGTCTCAAACCATCACACTCACTGATACTAATTCTTAGAAGATAAAGGCCTTGCACCCATTTGTTCACAGAGCCACTCCAGCCTTCTTTTTATCTTTGAAAATGAGTCCCCACAGGATCATAAACAATGATCAGCTTCCTTGAAGAGCTAGGTCTCTAAGAGACCTCAGATTTTTCCATTCTTGCCCCAGTTTTCCACAGGAAAGGACAGTTAGACTCAAATTCATTTGAGTTTGAGACTGATAATCAAAATGTTAAAAACATTGAGTGTTTTACAGCATTTTTATTAAACAGTAAAGATCTGAATAATGTTTCTCAAATACCATTAAATGGCAAATTAGACATATATATATACACACACACATAACAATACATACGTACAAACATGCATACATGTATATATATATGTATATGTGTGTATATATATATATTGTTACAAAATAATGCCCTACAGAGGGCTTGAAGAATGAGCATGAGTTGAGTTCTGGAAGTAACTTTCTCTCAAGAACCAATAACGTCCTGACTTCAGTGTTCTTCTGACAAAATCTATTACTTTATGTGAGGTGTGAGCTGAGTTGTTTATACATTTTTTTTAATGCTATGCATATTGAATTATGTCAGACCAGCACAACCCTTTAGAGTCATGGATTTATTTACTTAAGGTCGACAAGCTTTTTTGTTAGTATTCATTGTAAATCATCCAAGGAGCCTCTAGCCTCTAGCAATTATTTAAAGTTTGAGATGCAGTCAAAACCTGTCGGTTTTATTCCCGGTATTTATTAATTTTTTCCTTCACTTTTATATCTTCTTGCTTTTTTAATGATGTTAGATGAGCCATTCAACCGAGCCTTCATTTTATGTTCAATCTGTTTTGTTGCTGCTTTTTTCTTTTCCCCTCTGGTCCAGGAGATTTGTACAGCCAATACATCAGTTTTAATTTTGTCCTTTAAAGTGCTCAATAACAAGTAACTTACACTGGGATCAAACAAAGTAGTACACAGCTGCACGACACACTGTCACCCTGTTGTTCTGGGAGCAGAAAGACCCGGCTGCTTTCCAACAGGTGGTGACCCAAATGTGCTATAAGGGCAGGACAGAGACCTTGACAGCTGAGGCTCAGCCTCACCACGCCAAGACAGGAAGGACTGACCTGAGAAAGGCCATCAGGACCACCCAAGGGTCTAGATCATTGCATAAAACCATGGGGAAAGGGCAGGTTCAAGGGCACGCTGTGAACAGAAGTCAGGATCAGGTCCAGTGATGGTGGCCCAGTGATCATCATAAGCACATAGTGATGAGGGAGGTCTGAGGTGAATCTGAGAAGTAAGTCCCAGAGATCAGGATCTGGACCATTGGGATACATGGCCAGGAACAACCAGAGCTGAATTGAAACATTTCTTTTCATCATAAAGAGGAGGACCCTCTAATAGCTAGCTGAAGATTATTTGTGTTTTTTAAGTTTAACTGCCAGCCCTAATAAACAAGGGCAATATTTATTTCATCATGGGGCTGGAAAGAGAATTCAGATCACTAGAAAATCCAAATGATAACTGATATCTGCCCATTTGTAAGTTTTTTTTTTAAATTGCAAGTACAAGTGGTATTGCTGTGCATTTGTTGAGAGGGAAACAGGATCCCTAAAAACCACTGTTCTAAGCAGGAACCCCTACTGCAGACACTTTGATAGATGCTTATGCAGAGATGGAAACTGGTCTGTTCCAGTACAGGGGGTGAGAGAGTGAGAGAAACAGTGCAGGTTCTTTCTTGAGCTCAATGATACAGGCCTGGAAACTAGTAACTTAATAAAGCAGAGGTCTTAATAAGATTCCAATAAAGTGGTAGGATAAAAAAAAGGAATACAGGTAACAATTTGATCTAACATCACTCTAGATGCCAGGAACCCCACTTTTGTGCAGCATTGGATGCACAGATCTCATCTCTGGAGGGCTTCTTCTGGTGATAGATCAGTGCAGTGAGCTAGGAAGCTGACATGGAATCACCACTGCCCAACACCCCTGTGGATGTTGGGAGATGTTTAGAGAAACAAGTGGTAGGACTGGGCAAAGAGAAATGAGATCTAAGTAGTATTTAAATCTTGCTTTCAGTGTCTGTGGGAATCCTACAATGTGTGTGAACAATGTCAAGGAACTCCCAAGCCCAGCTGACAGGTTTGAAGACACATTTGCAATCAAATAAATTGGAAGCCCAATGTAAATGGAGAAAATACATGACCTTTTCTTTTCCGTTATGAAAGAAATTATGAAAAAAAATGCCATTGGCATGTTGATTTGTTTAAGGTATTCAAATGTTTGACACTTTTATCAGTGTAATAATGACTTAATTTATAATAATACATAGATGTTTATCTTCAAAATATATACCTGGATATTAAAGTGGTTTATGGAGTAAAAGGGCAGAGACTGAAACACTAGTTCCACATGAGGGTAGCTAAGAACAAGATGATGATGATGATGATAATAACAATAATAATACAACTTTAACAGTATTCCAATATTCTCTGCATTTTTTTCATTTGTGGTCTTACACTTTGTAAACATTTGCTTTTCAATCTGTTAGTAAACTGCTTTATAAATCACTGTAGAGGGTTCTCACCAGAAGAAAGGAAAGTAATTGATCTTGATGCTGTACAACCATAGCAATGTAGACACTATGCAGCAGCCATGTTTTGATTTCCCTTACAATATATTATTTTCATTGGTTAAAGAGACAGTGTGATAGAAAAAAAGTGACTACCCTAGGAAAGTACAATTTACAGTTGAGCAGCATTTGGGAAATACACTATGCTTCCTTCGTTAGAGCAATTGCCAGCTGGTGATTAGGCACTGATCTCCCTGGTGACCAGCAACGTGACCTGAGGGAAACTCATAAAGCTGTGTCAGGGGAAGTTTAGGCTGGATATTGGAAAAATTCCACCCAGAGCAAGGTTAGGCACTGGAGTGGGCTCCCCTTGATGTACCATGGTTTGTTCAATGGTGTTCTGAGTTATGGTGCAGCGTCTCTAGTGAAGAGACACTGCACCATAAATAATTAGGGACGCTAAAGCTTTCAAGGGCAAACAAGCCCTTTCTGTAACTTGCTGTACATAATACTTCTAGACAAATATAAAAGGTCTACCCTTTTCATATTTCACATCCATCTTGTAAGTATGTTTAAATGGTTCTTAATTCAAGAGGTAGTCACACTATGCTAAGAAGAAAGGGCTTATTAAGCTTAACCAAATATATAAGAATAAATTGTAACCACTCTGTGCATACTAAACAGTTTCTCATGTGACTGTAGCTTGCTAGAAAAATGATCAAAGTTCAGAATGTGTTTCTGTTCATTTGTCTTGATTCCAGTGAGCATGTGAAAGTCGTAATTCAGCATAAGTTAAACTAACTCAGCAAAAAAAACTGATTTCTGGAGCTGGCAACCTCCTTCAAATTATTAATCTTTTTCCTTAGCAGAAAAACATCAAATATAGTGTACAAAGAGGAGTGGAAAGGTCAGTTAAAGAAGAGAATAAGACAGGGAACTTGAATTATTCATTTGAGACAACACAAGTAGCACCCTCACTTGCAAGAAATTATTTTAACTTAAAAAACCAATAATTCTCATAAAAGAAATGTGAGTTTGAAAAGACAAATTCATTGTCCTCATATCTTTTACATAGTTGTGTGGACTAACAAAAGTAATTGGAGAGTTGTAATTAATGTCACATCATTATAAAAATTTTTGTCGTCAAGGACCTGAAAAATGAGTAAATGGCAAACTTTTCTCTAGTCTTTTTTGGCTATCTGTTTATGGTAAAGAATTTTGCTAGGTGTTGCTCATATGGTAATGTTTCAGGTTCTAGAGCATTTTTTGGTGAGGTTTTATTCTGCTGAAATGGTATTTGTTCCCTAGATATTTTGTATGTGTTTTATTTGAAGAATGATTGCATGGTGTTAAAAACAGATGGAAGTATCACTTCAATGTGAGTAGCCCAGTTTCCATAGGGAAATATGTATTGAGTTACTGATGTCTTAATTTTTTGGCAGTTTGATGCATATTTTGAAATATATAAAAGTAAAAAAAAAAAAAAAAAAAAAAAAATATCTCTAAAGCTTGTTAGAAACCTGTCTTATTAAAGATTGGAGTTTAACTGGAAATTTTACCCAAAGATTTACTCCCATTTTTGTTCTCCACTTTGAAACAGCACTTGTGATGATAATTGTATTTTCTTTGCAAATAAGACTAAAATACTCTTTGTTCTTTTAAGGGGGTGGGGGTATTTGTTGGTTTGTTTTGATATTTTTAAAAAATTTAGGAATCAAGACCTTCAAGCAATGCCATATGAGCCTAATTTTCATAAGCTCTGCTGGGAAATTTTTTTCTCAAATTCTAGATAACATTTAAAAATATCTTCTGAAATACACTGGGTAGAAGAGCTTGGATTAGTGTAACTTTTTGACTGCAGGTGAGCCAGAGGTCAGTAATCAAATTGTTTATATCCTCTCCTCCTTTGTTTCTTGCAATTTATCTTTTCTGTTATTACTGTGAAGTGCTTCATATAAGCATATCGTACATCTCAATTGAAATAGAAACCTGCTTATATTAGAAAAAAGTTGTGGTTAAAGGGCTGCCTAATGCAGCCAACATAAGAGCAAAGTTGCTTGATTCAAAACAGCTTGAATTTGGGTCTTTAACCTCCCAAATGAGTACCCTGGTGCCTTTGAAGCATACAATTTACCTCGGCTATTTATTTCTGATACATTTTAGAGTTACTATATGTTTTCTAGTGAAGAATGGAAACTAACTTTGTATATAACCATGTTCAATGAAGGAAAAACATCAAACCATAAAATGTTTAGTTGATTTGATCTAAGAATATTTGCTTTTTAATTTCTTTCTGACAGATTTACATATCAAAGCATGTTCAGAATTAAAGAAAACTATTTCATTTCAGGTAAGGGAAACTATTTCCCTAACATCAAAATATTTCCCTACCTCTTTTATTAGAACTCAAAAAAATAATATTAATTTCACACAGAGAAGAAGCAGATTTTCACTTCTTTATGAAACATCAGGAAATGTAAAAGCATTTATTCATGCTTCTTTTGTTATTTTTTTTCTATCCTCTACTTATAATCCTATTCAAAGAATATCACAAAATGGTCCTAAATATTTTGCCTCCTAGTGCACAGCTGTGTATTCTCCACTTTTATCTATTTGGCTTCTGTAGTTTGTTAGATGGAGTTCTGTCCCAGGCAGAACCAGCCAATGGGACTCTTTTCTAAAGCTTATGGCCGTTCTGAGTTTTTGTTTATTTGTTTAAACATATTTGCACAGCTCAATGCAATAGAATCAGATTCAGACCACACAGAGAGGGTAGTCAGGCAGAATCTTAAGATGTGGAAGAAATACTTCCCCTAACACCCTTGGGGCTTAGAGTCTTGAAAGAGACCTGATACAATGACAGGGGTGACAGCCTTCATGGGCAGGAGCGCTGTTTGTGCAAACAGCACGAAATCAACTGCGGCAGTGACATGAATTCATTACTTTCATCTGTTCAGTCACCCAAAGTGACACAAATTGGCACCAGACACGGGTTCTGAGAAGTTCATAAAGCTGAATACAATGGATTAATGTGACTCATGTCTACTGCCACTCAGAGAAATAAGACTATCAAGACAGAATTATAAGTGATTAGCTGAAAATTTATGACAGTGAGGAGGAGAAAAATTGCATTTTTGCAATGATCAAAAGGACCACAAGGAGGAAAGAAAGACTTTGTGCGCCAGATTTTGGCCAATGCTAGTCATGACCTTCACCGAAACCTGAAGACACAGAATTCTGGTTGAACAAGGCAAAGGTAGACTTGAAATCGACCCATGACTTTGATCCTCTTGCCCCATTTCCTTTAGAAGTTGGTTCTATGTTACGTGCTGGTCCTCGGATGCTCTGTGATTTCCTTGGGGGTCCCTGCAGCAATGTCTCCCTTGGGATGTTCTCAATACCTATATAGTCAAATTCTCAAAGAGAATTTAAAGGAAGATTGTAATGATCATTCTATACCTTCCTCACCTCCCCAGTCAGCAACATCCCTCAGCTTCCAACAGGAGAGCTTCTAGCAAATAAGATTATATGCAGCTATAACTGCTTGATTGCATCACAATAAATTTGCTGCTGGAGAGCTGGAGAAAAGAAACAGGAGGAAAGGAGACATTTAGGTGCCCAATCCCTGCAAAGCCCTTTTTGAGCAAAGAGCAATTAGGCTAAACATGAACATGATCATCATCCCAACAAGATGTCTAAAGATGTCTTTTCTGGCCAGACAGCAGGGAAGAGTTTCCGTGCTGGAAATTAGTCGCTGTTGAGTTGCTGCCTTACACCACCTCCAGCCAAAACTAGCTACTCTGCAAACGCCATTTGATGACATGGTAATTCCCAGTGAGGTCCCAGCTAGACCAAACTTCCTGTTTAGCTTTGTTTTGTTTTTATTTCTTTTGTAATTTTTATCTTGTCATGGTGGTTTCAACTTTGAAATGTTGAGATACTGCTGATTCTCTCTCACCAATCCAGACTGCTCAGTATTGCTGTGCTTTCAAGAATCCATTGCAGACTATAAGAGCAGATTTCTACCTACTTGTTAAATACACCAAACAAATAATTAAAAACTGCATTTCTTCTGTGGAGGTTGTTGCACAACAGACTGACCCTTTTGAGTCAGATGTAATAATTTTAGCAAATTTGGTATTCAATGAGTTAGTCAGGTGCAGACTTCTTTGTAAAATGTTAACATTCCTATGGCATCTAAAGGTGCACACTAAAAAGCAACTGTATTGCAATCTTGCTACTTTACTTCTAAGTTTTGTGTGTATGCATGCTAGCTTATTGATTTATATAGTTTAGCTTACTGTGTTTAAGATATTTTTAGCTATCTCTCCCAACTAAAATATAGAAAACCCACATATTTACTGAGGCAGAATTAGAATCCACCTCAAGGAGGTTGTTTTTCTTTTTATAACTTAACATCTGGTATATGGATTACATCTATTTCCATAGTCACATATTCAGAGAAAAACACGTTTCGGTATTCCTTAGGCTGAGTTTCTGATACTACTTTAGCATTCTGTGATATTCTTCTATAGGCAGGTTTTTATGAATTTTTCAGCACATATTTCCTATTTGATTTTATTATATTACTTGAGCAACAAATAAAAAATATCACAAGAAGAAAAAAAACCTCCTTTAAAATAAAGTCATATGTTTTGGTAATAACTCTGTAACACATTCAGGTAAATTGAAATGTGAAGTTCTGCAAAAATATTCCTAATGTTTTATAAATCTGAAATGCTTTGTAGACTTGGAGACATCTGGTTTTGTCATTGTATTCCAGTTTATATATAATACAGTCATATGTTAGATGAATATACTGAACAGAATTACAGGAATGAGATCTGCCAGTACCTCCTGTCTGCCTTCTGTTGGTGAAGAAATTTTCACCATTCTTTCAGATTGTTTCATTGTCAGCAGATCCATAATGTAAAAATATATATTTTGAAGGTTTATTTTTTACAGTTGTCCTAGAACTTTCTGCTTCAACTCCTCATTGCTTTGTTTATAACTTTCAAATCAGAGCCACCTCCAGTAGCCAGACCTTTTTGTCTTGCCTGTTTGTATCAGTCTCGGCTATTATAACATTCATTTCTAGCACATTGCACATTTTACATATAGGCTCAAACTGCCTGTTACCAGACAAGGAGAAGTGTCCCTTTGATCCACTGGATTGGGGGATGGCAATCTGGCACAATTTGGTGCCACTTTCAAGGGCATTAGAGCCCCTCATGGCTGAGTTAGGTGACACTGAGGGCTCCTTGATGGTCCCTGCCATGACAGAGCAGCTATCCTGGAGTGCAATACCTATATTTAGTAAGAGGGTATATTGGAAAGGAGCTACCTAGGTAGAAAAATTTGAATTACTCTAGATATCTTTTAAGATAACAAACACCATATCTAAGACTATCTGAACAAATCACAGAAATGAATCACAGAATAGCCTGTGTTGGAAGGGACCTATAAGAATCATCGAGTCCAGCTCTTAAGTGAATGGTCCCTATAGAGATTGAACCCACAACCCGGGTGTTTTTTAGTACCATGCTCTGACCAGCTGAGCTAAAATGGAAGATGTTACTTTGGAAAGCATTGTCATTGCAAACAATTTATGGAGCACAACTGATGGATAACTCACTATTAGCTCTCATGTTGTAATGTGACAGTTTAAGGAAAACAAATTACTTGGTTGCATGAGGAAAGAACACTGAGATGACCTACTCTGCATGGCATAAATATAAAATATATACTTCCACTTTGGGCTCGAGGCTGCATTACGTATTATTCTAACTTTACCTCTCTTGATGGAATTAATGTTCATGTCCCATAAGACCAGTATTATGACTCCAGCCCATCTGCCATCACCTCAGGTCCAAGTTTTGATCTGAAAATGCAATTCACCTTTTTTTAAGCAATGATTTAATTAGCTAGTAATGACTAGGTTTTAGGATGCAAATGAAGGTCACGTAGCAGAAAACAATATTTAAAAAAAGGCAATTCTTATGTTCTTAACCTTACAATTTATCCAGAGCCTATCTGGCTGTGACTGATCAATGACCCACAGAAATGTCAGAATGCTCACAGGAGATGTGGATGGTGACATGCTCATGAAGCTCAGAGAGGGATGTAGGGAATGGTCATCGCTACAAAGAAAGCTGAACTCCTCACAAGAGGACTGGATGGTTGTCTTCCTTAAAAATGGCTACATCAGTTGAGTAGATTTGCTCAGTTGGTCAGAGCATGGTGCAAAGGTTGTGTGTTCAACCTCTGTGTGGGCCATTCACTTAAGAGCTGGGCTTGATAATCCTTGTGGTTTCCTTCCAATTCAGAATATACTGTAATCTGTGATCAGCCACCCACATGAGTGGAGTGGATCAACTGGCTGTACTAGTTGTGTAAATCAACCAACAGTACCATCTGAGTGGATCAACCACTTCTCTGTCCCTTGGTTAATAAAAAAGTGCAGAAATAGTCACACAACTTTTAATAAGTTACCTAGTAGAGAGCGTGACAAACACAGACCAAAACCTGAACAAACAAAAAGGACTTTGAAGAGAATGACAGATGTGATCTGGATTCTTGTCATATACATCTTGCCAGTAGCTGAGGATAGTGAGCATATTATTGAGAATAATGTTAATACTGTGATTCAACTATTTATTCCAGCTGTACACTCTGATTATTTGTACTTGTGTTGTGATTCAAGTTGCTGTATCACCTTGCAAAATCAAATTTCCATGCAATGTCAAAAGAGATTCAAAGCAGTAAATTTGATGTTAAACTTTAAATCTCCAGTGTGTGGAATAGCTAATACAAATTGGTCAGAATATTGGACTTTAATGCTAGTACAGGTTTTCAGATCTTCATCACAGACTTTGCTTTTTTGCTGGTATCTATGTCCTGTATGTGTCCTCTCGTTGTGCACAGTTTTTTAAGCCTCTTGAATGTGGAAATATCCACAGGTGAATGTACTTCATTAATCATTCACAGCAATTCTCCTCATCTTTTCAGTGTTTTCTCCAAAACTTGTCACTCACTGAGCCAGGAAAACAGGTGCGTATAAGAAGGATACATTGATATAACAGTTTTTGCGAAATTTTGTAGATTAATAATACAAAAGTTTTCAATATGTCTGTATTTGAAAGACCGATGATTCCAAAATATGAACCCCAGCAGAGAAGACTTGTACAAATGAGTCTGCTATCCATGTTTCAAGAAGATTGCTTAAAAAATAACAAAAATTAGAAGAGATACACACTAAGTACTTGCGGGTTAGCAGAAATAACTTATGACAAATGGCTTAGCTCAGGTCTTTTTATCTTTTTCAGATTTGAGTTACTTGGTTGTAATGAACAAATACTTGAACAAGCAGAAAATACTAGTTCCTAAGATGATTTTTAACCTCATGGAGAATAGTACAGTAAAAACATTAAGACAAAGATGTTCAAATTAGAAATATTCCATAAGTAAGTTTAACTGTGCACATGTTCATCCTACAAATTCTGAAGGCAGTGGCGCACTCTGCGTCTTTTGAATTCCTTGAACTGAACCCAGACACCCAACCAGAAAATGTATTTTGGGCAAAGAAAGTTTATTGCACTCAAGAGGGAGTTTGCTGAAGGAAATATAATGGCCTGTTATTACTGGACACAAATCTAGGTAACTGAAAGTTCTCCACACTGTGTGAATCTAATTTTTATGTGATAAAGAGATGCATAAACTCATCCTAGAAAAAAACCCACCCAAAATCAAACCTGAGACAAGTCTGACATTTTTTCTTTTAAATTTTTTGCTGGCATTTAAAACATAGGACCTGACATAGGACTGTAATAGACTACGAGTTCACAGATTCTAGTCTCCTGTTTTGACAAGTTGCAGTATTTTTTCACAATTTTGGAAATAGTATCAGCTATTCCAACTCAGTCTGTTTCACAGCCTCACTGCTCTTCTGGCTGAATTTCCATTTCTGATATATATGTAGCCAACTTACACATTTTCATTCTCGTGATATTGTCTTTAGCTTATGCTCCTGACGTAGGTAAACTTATTTGTGGAGAACAGTAATAACTCTATTCAATTCTCGTTTAGATTGGTATACCTGCAAATTTTTAATTTTTTTTGTCTTTGCCTGTAATACATGCTCCTGTTCTCCTATTTATGCCAGCTGTCTTTATGTTTGTTGCAGCCAGAGATCATGCATGTTGAAAGATGGTTGCATTGTTTTCTGTGTTTTATTCCATTTTTTTTCTCCATCACTGCTCTACTGTTCCTTTTTCATTTTTCTCTATTATCTGTTCTGTGATCTGACCTATTTTTGATTCCGCTTTTGCTTTGATTCATTTATGTTTTCCCTTTTTATCCATCCGCTCTGGCCTGGTTCCTCATCCATTCTACCAAACTGAAGTTTTAGAAGTGTCACTTCAAGATAAATCAAAGTGTATAATTAGGCCGGAATCTTATCTCCTACCATGGCCAGTAGCCATAAATACATAGGTGAACATATTTTGTTCCACTGCAGAAATTCTCCTAGCAAACTAAGATTCTTGAGTTAGAAATATCTCTGCATTTCTCAACACAATCAACGTTTCTTCAAAATATCAGCCATCCATTTAGTGAACTCTTGTCAACTTCACCACAACATTCATCGGGAAAGTGTTTCCCGAGTTTAACTATACATTATATTTTTTTATATGACAACCCTGCTCTCTTTACAAAATTGAAGAGCACTACTCTATTTAATTTGGTTTTGTACTGAAACAATTTCAGCTGTTTGGTTACCCTTCTCACTCTTTTGTTTTGTAAATCAACTCCATCCTTTTTTGTCAGAGAGGTATTGAAACTGCACAGGATACTCCAAGAGCAGGTAGATATTTCCTGTGTACATTGATACTGTCATGTTTTCTGCTCTGTGTTATTTTACCTTCTGAGCAGAGTGTAGTGATAGTCTATCTTCTATTTTTTTCTGAAATGCTTTGAAGAGCTTTTTTTAAGTCCCAGTAATCAATTACCACTCAGCTAGTACACAGAGTCAATCACACTGCGTACAATGTTATTTTTTCCTCACTGTCATTTTGCATCCATTTTACACTGAACGTTATTTTGCTCCTTCACTCTTCTATATCAACCAGTCCCATAAGATCTTCCTGCACATTCATATGTTGTCTTTAAAATCCCAAATATCAGCTATCAAACTCTGTCACTTTAATATGCATCCATATGGTGATGCAGAGTGTACTCCACCTGCAACTTCCATATATTCCGAAAACTGATAATTGATTCCAGACTTTTAATTGTTATACTGTAGTGTGAAGGATTTGTTTCTTATCCTATCATAGAATGATTTTTTTTGAAGATCATTTGGTAACTAACCTTTTTTAATATCCTTTGCAAGTCTACATAGACTTTGTGAATTGTATGTCTATCATCTCTAACTCTTTATATGGTTTTTTAAGAGAAAAATTATACATAATCTAACAGTACAAAAAATTTTCTGGACTTACCCAGTGGCCAGTATCTACCTATGACTTCTCTAATCCTATCTTTTTGTCATGACTGCCAGTAATTTTACTGTGCAAGCAAAAGATGCATCAGTCTGCACTTATTTGATCCCACTAATATCATTAAAAATTAGCACTGTATTATGGTTTTCTGGCCATTTTATGTGAGAGGTTGCAAGCCTGGCTTACTTGTTCAACTACTTTACACTACACTTTTTAATGAATAAGGAATTTTAAGGAATTTTAAAGAATGAAAATTGTCTTGAGCCAGTAATTTGTAATCACTACCTTTTTTTTCTTTGAATAGTCTATTTACTTTTCAATTTAAAAATTATTCTTTTTTGACATTCCTCATTCCATGGAAAAACACTCTGTAATGGCAGCCTTCACTTCAGCTTCTAACCCCAATCTCAAGCCCCAGACCCCATCACAAACTCCAATCATGAATGTCATTATAAGCCATACCCTAAGAAAAAAAGATCAACTCATAGTTAAAGCCATAATCCCAAACAAGAACCAAACCCCTAACCTCTAACATCCAGCCCCACATTCATGCTGTAACACCAAAGCCCTAAATCTAATCTTGTGGATAGCATTAGAGTCAGGATTCAGTTTCAGTTTGTTTTTGTTTTAATGCTTCATGTCAAGCTGAGGATTTGATTTATTGCTGGGATGAAGGTAACAGGGTGGCCAAAAGGTATTGCCAGGCTTATGATTAGGGCTTGAAATGATAATTATGAGTTTGGGCAGAGCAGAACTAGAGTTTTGGTTAGGATTAGTTTTAGAAGTTATGTCTGTGCTTGCACACAACAATTTGGATTATGGTTTGGTTTTATGTTCAGGGTCAGGATTACTCCAACTCTTCAAAAATGGCCATTTAAGGTTGGCATTATGATTCACTGGTATTATTCAGATTTAGATAGAGTTCTGATTGAATTTGGCTTTAGCATTATGATAGGGTTTAGGATTAGGTTTGCACTTAAAATTTGGATTTTGTGTTTGAGTGCGGTTAGATTTAGGTTGATGGGTGGGATTAAGGCTAGGTTTAAAATTTGATTTAGATTAAGGTTTTAGGTTTATGTTTAGGGTTTTGCTTAATTTTAGGATTAGAGTAAGGGTTAAAGATCAGGGTTCCTATTTTGTTTTGTTTAGGCATTAGGGTTTATTATTAGTGTTACTTTTTAGGGGTATTTATGATTAGAGAGATTACATATTTTAGCATTTTTTTTGGATTCCAGCAGTTTAATCAAGGCTATAATAAGCTGGAACTTTTCTTTTTCTGGATTGGCATACATTTAGAGCCAAAAAAGCAGTTAAAAATATTGTTATGGATGAGAAAGTCAGATATATGCAATTTGGTTTGAGCAAGATATATTTCTCAAATATGCTGCACCTAGGTGCTGTAAACATTTTTGTCTATATTTTCCATTAGGGCTAGTTGATGAAAAGTTTCAGAAAAAGAACAATAACTTTTGGAGGCACTGTTATTAAAGAGCTGATGGTATGATAAAACCTTCATCAACTCAGAACACAACTGGAAATGCAATTGATGGCAAGGACCCAAACTGACTATGTGAAGTTCAATCAAGATATTACCCAGCCTGCAGAAATCTAAGTTAATCACATGAAATCTCTTCTGTCTTCAGGAGGAATACAGCCAGATGACAGCAAAACTGAAATCGTGGCCAACATAAACCATCAGCCACTAACATAATCAACAGGAACATAACATTTCTGGAGACACTTGTAAACTAAAAGAACATAGCATTTCTGGAGATACTTTAATTGATTAAATTTTTTGGTGTAGTACAGACTTTTCGAAGAAGCCTGGACTGCTTTACAGAATTGATTGTTTTGTAGCACTACATTTTTGAAGGGCAGTCTTAAAAAAATGCAGCAACAAACACAAGTAACACTCTTAATTAGTCAGGATATATGTTTCCAGAAGCCTAGTCATCATTCAAACAACGAGATCCTAAAATGGATTAGAAATTTACCTATTGAAAGATGAGAGTCTTGTTTCATGTATATGCTGAGATTTCATGTCACCCAATTTATTACCAAGGAATACTGGCTACTGCATTTGCAAGAGGTGTTTTTTTTTTTTTTCCCTCTTTGAGAATGTAAAAAGGCAGATTGCAGCAGTGTCATTTAGCAAGCATTGCTGTGACCCTCTAAATCTCTAACAGCTCTACTGAGCTCAAGGCAAAATACAGAAAATGCTATCCACAACTGAACATCATCTCACCTTCAGATTTGCAAGGCATGGAAATAACACACCATGATATATGGAAAAAATGTTATCTTTAAGTCAGGAGTAAAAGTAGAGAATAAGCCACAGATTTTGGTAGTGTTAGGTTTTGCAGAAATATTCTTCCTCATGCAAAACTGCACCTAAATTTTCCTGGCAGCTGTGTTAAAATACACACATAAGACAGAGAAGCCACTGTGGCGTTATGTGAACCTCTGGCATTGATGTTAATGCCTCCTGAGAATGCAGATTTTACAGCTACCACAAGATGCTGATACCATCACATACTTGGTTTCTCTACACACAGATACTGAAAGAGTGTTGATGGCTTACTTGAGGCAGTGGATTATGACATCAGGTCCATACAGACCTCTCTGACCTCTCTACATGCAAATCAAATTGAAGTGAACATACTATAGTTTACCTAAGACATTTTTTCCCAGTAAAGATTTAAGAATGAATAATTGTTCATTCCAGTATTTACTATTTGTTAATTAACACTTATATTTAATTCTGCTTGCTCAACAGAGAACCTTTGCTTGGAATGGCTCTTTCATAGAGTGCAAAAGCTTGCTCAGGGTCTGGAATGCTAACATTTGTGTACAGGTTTTAGTAATTCTAAAATCTCATAAGCAGTGTTCTGGTTCAGCTTAGTGCTCAGGATGGTACTTTGTGATCCTGGTGTGACTGACACAGCAGATATAAGAAAGCTCACTTTCAGATTTTCTCCACATGATTAAAGGAAACCCTCCCTCTTTCTTCTTTTATTCACTTCTGAATATTTCTGAAGCAGTTGATGTTATCTCTCATGTACCAGGTTATGATAATCAGTACTTGCTGATGCTGCCCAATGCAACACAAAGTAAAATCTGCAAAGGGACTACCGGTTCAAAGAACATGTGTGGGAGTTAGCATTGCATCTTTAGGGCTACTGCTCTGGGCAACTCCATGAGTCCTGTGGTTCACCTGAGCCCACAGGGAAAGCCCATTGTGTGCAGAAGACATGGTCCACAAGCTTCCTGCAATGTTTCACCATTGTTCTTTCTGAAAGGTCCACCCTTAAAGATTGTATGCTGTGCTGAGAATCGAAGATAAAGGTATTTTGTCCTCCATTGATGCATACAATACTTTGAGGTGGAAGCGACCTGCTTTCATACTGGTTTCCAGAAACATTCTGCTAATTCTAATGGAATGTAAGCAATTCTAAAATTATGAAATTGAGAGAAACTCTCTTAGGCTGACATTCACCTGAATGCACACAGAATTTTTCAGCATTGCAATGCACATTACAATAATGCAGTATTATACTATAGGTGTTTAATACACTATTAGTTGTTTGGCCTCCTTTTAATGTTGGATACAGAAAGAGAGAATCTCAAAATTAGATTCTTCTCATCTGAATGTGGATTTGCAACATAAATTTGATAGTTTCTGAAAAGTTGTCTGAAGTTGTAGGGGATGAATCTCAGCCCTAATATTTCCAGGACATTAGTTTATACTCAGCATTATTTCACTTTATAAAGAGTGATGTGACTGGCATTTTAAATTCATAATTTATAATTCCATGTCTTTGTGGCATCTTGTAGTTTCTCTGTGTTAAGCTGTGTGAAACACTACGGGAGTAATCTGTAGTCAGACATGACATTTTAGTGAGTTGCTCTTTTTCTGTTGCATGTATTGCTAAAAGAAAAACAAAAGCATCCTTCAAATGCAGATAGATGCTGTTGCAATTCATCTTTCCATCCTTTGGATAATGTGTTGTACATTGCAAAGACTAATACTTGCCATGTTTCTGCCAAGATGCTGTCTTCCACCTCCTACTATATCAGTGATGTCATGTGTAGGTCACTTTATCATAATAATGTTTCTGATTTGATTCTTTCCCAAATTAAAAACCAAAAACCACTTCATATGGATTTAAACCTGGGTTTATGTGTCAATAAGAAAAAATTCCACAGTGATTTTCCAAGTAGAGTGTCTCCCCACTTCATTAGACTTTCACATCCCAGGAAAGTTTTTATACCATTGTGTAAGGTATATATCCTCTCCTATTTTAGCTGTAGTCTTGCACAAACTGCATCACAAAAAATATGAGCCCTAATCTCATTTTTCCAAGTCACTGACCTAGTCAGATTTTACCAGTAACTTTAGGACAAGTCCTCAAGGGATGACAGCCCAGTGCACTGCAATTGTCTGAGATCAGTTACTACACCCATGGAAAATTTTGTAAGCATATGTTTTCCTGCATTAGAATCTAAGTTTTTCTGCCTGAGAGAAATCTAATTTGCTATCTTAATTCTATACTGAGGAAAGCATCTCCTTCCAGTTGTTTGTCCATTGTGAATGTCAAGCTAATTTTAAAATAATTATTTTGGGTACACTTAATTAATCTTCTATTTCTACTGATTTAGATCAATGCTTTAATCAAAGCTTTAATGGTTTCAAAGGTTTTCTTGTAGCTGGTTGATGTGAAGGAGAGTTGACAGTTTATGGTTCCAGTGCACTGTCAGGTCAGAAGTTGGCACATATTCCCTCTACTCCCACATCAGCCATGTGTTAACTTACTTCTGGTAAAAGGGAAATTTTTTCTATGTTATTAACTTGAAACAGGGTATAAGAGCAACAGCTGTATGGACTCAGCACTCATTAACATGTCCTGGAGCTGTTGGACTGCAAACCTGTTTGAGCAATCAGGCTTGGGAAGGAAAAGGAAAAGGGCAGTTGTGCTCTATATTTTATGATTTTCTCTTATATCTAGGGAGAAGGTTTACTGCTACTGAACCTATCAATAATAATTAGCATGATGGGAACCACATGGCCTTTTCTTTCCAAAGTGTTTGCATTTCTCTAAGGTAAGAAATTTCATATACAATGGTCATATCACATTTAACACGTTCTGGTTTAATCTCCTACCTGAGCTGCTTATAAATGGAAGGTACTTAATATGAGTATCAGTCAAGGTATTGTGATCCTATTTACACCAACTTTATAAAGTCATCTGGCAGTGAGAAAGCTGTTTCTGGAATTTCTGTTCTTTGCTTAGGATCAATGCTCTTTCATACCTAATCTTAGTGTGTTGGGTTTTCCTGCACTATTTATTACAAAACTATTATTAATTATATTACTGGTTTTTTTATTAAAGACAACAAAATAACTCATGCCAAATAAACCATTCAAGGATGATGACCTTTGTTTTCATTTTGAATGCAGATATGATTTGTAAGTGCAAAATATGTGACTTATTATACTTTCATGGAATTCTTGTAAGCTGTTGTCTTAAAATATTCGTTATTTTTTGGTGTGTAGACAGTCACAATAGTTCCACTCAAGCTTTTCGCCCTGCCTGCACAAGTTAAGCTTTCCAAAACATGAACAAGTAGCATGTAATGAAACATAGCTATTAACAATTGTGTCTTTCAGAGAAAGCTGTATGCTAAAGATTTTGAAATACTGGGAGTTCCTCAGTTATTTCTATACATTGATAAACTATCATTCAAATGAACTACTGGTTCAAATCATACTCATTTATTTTTATACTCACTCATGGAAAAATTTAGTAATCTGTGTTGCTTACAGGTCTCCAAAGATGGAGATGTCTTGAAGAACCACAATGTAATGCTTTTTATTTTAGATACATTTCAACCTTTTTTCACCACACATATTCCCATCCAAAAGGTCAATAAATGTTGTGGCAAGCTTTTGGACTTAATGATGGTATAAAATTATATAAAATTACAGCTATGAATTTTTTTTGCTAATCAGTGGTGTGATCTCATTATGTGAATTGGTCTCTTCTTCCTGGTTTGTGAAAAAGAGTGAACTCTTTTCCTTTTTCTTACAACCCTTAAAATAACACTATAGAAGCCAGTGACAGGGCCAAAACTCTGTGGTTCCTCCAGACTCCTTCTGGGTTAACCAAGCAAACATCCTGTGATTCCATAAAGTCTAGATACCTCATTTAGCATAAGATAAATTGTCTCTGGCTTTAAGTCTGCCTCCACTAACCGTGAAGACTTCCCAGAGGATAAACTGAATGGTGAATGCTTTTTGACAGATAGAATTGGGCAAGATGAATCCCAGCTATGTCATGCCCCAAGATATTCACAATAGACATTTGTTTTATACGCCTCTTGCAGCTTCACAGCCTCTTCAGCAATCCCACCTGGTGCTGAATGTTAGAAAGAATTCTTTTTCTAACATAGAACTCGCTTATCCCTTTGCCATGGTTTAACCTTCAGGCAGCTGAACACCACAGAGCCATCTGGTCACTCTGTCCCCAGAGATGGAGGAGAGAGTAGGAAAACAGGTAAAATGTGGGTTGAGATAAAGACAGTTGAGTAAGACAGAAAAGAAAAGGAAAATGTTAGTAATGATTAAAAGAAAGTACAGAAAATGAGTGATGCACATTGCAATTGCTCACCAACCACTGCACAGCTCCCCAGACAACTCACCCCCAGCTGGTCTGTTCAGCATGATGCTTTATGGTATGGAATATTCCTTTGTCCATTTGGGGTCAGCTGTCTCCAACTGTGACTCCTCCCAGCTTTCAGTGCAGCTCCTGCCTACTCATTGGCACTTCAATATGAACATTTTCCTGGCTCAAGCCTTATCAAGTACAGCAAGAGCCCTGTTTACTTTTCTTGCAGGTAGTACTCCTACATGTTTCAGATACAGTAACTTTCAGAGCCTTTCCTAATGTACCTTACCATGTATATGTGACACTGTTTAATTGTATCTGGATGCAATTAAATTGCATTTTTTTTTCAAATTATTTTTCCATTTCATCAAAATCAGCAGCTCCTCTCTTGTTCTTTCTGTTCTCCTTAGCTTGGCACTGTACTTTTTGCAGAGCAAAATGCAAAGCCACCTGCCTGGGCAGACTGAACAATAATCTCTGTTCAGAGAGAAAGAAATCTGTTTATCTCCCAGTTTTTCTAGCAGAAACAATTTTTAGCTATTGTGTTCTTGCCTGATAAATTGGACACTTTAGTTTCAAGGTCCTTCACATCTTCCCAATAAAGGCTGGCATCCATTACTTCTATGTGATCTTTTGTTATGATTCAGGATTCACAACTTTTCTGATAATTCTAATAAATGATGGGGCCAGAGGAAAACAAAAATGGTTTCTGGACCACTCTAAGATATGTTAACAAGGCTGAAAGGACAATAGATAAGAAGAAGTAAATTTTTTCAGATGGCAGGATGTTATTTAGACTATGGCAGATTGAGGCTTTTCAGAGTGCCAAACATATCTGGTCAGGTAAGCAGAAATTGCGGCATCAGGTGGAGTTCATTGTTGATAAATACAAGTTCCAGAGGAATATTGACCACCAAATATATTCCTGTACTCTAGATTAACTGTAACAGGTGGAAAGAGCTGTGGGTTGCTATAGGTTGCAAATAAAAGATCCCAGCTCAGCAAAAAACCAAAGATCATGAGAATGAATAAAGAGAGGAATAAACACAGAAAGATTAAAGCAACATAAAACTATTCTGTACATTGACAGCATACATTCAGATTCTTCCCTGTGGTAACATGATTGCCATACATAAGGGATCCAAGATGAATAATGCACCCAAGTAGAAACAGAAAGGTTGGAAAGCATAAAGTGTTCACATTTTCAAAAAACAGGAAGAAGAGACCAATTCACATGATGTGATCACATCACTGATTAGCAAAAAGGTTCATAACTGTGGATCTTATAATTTTATACCATCATTTAGTCCAAAAGTTTACCAGAAATATTTATTGATCTTTTGGATGAGAATATGCATGGTAAAAAAAATGTATCTAAACTATTTTATATATATCTTCTTTCTGAGGGCATAAACACAAAATACATTAAGGAGGACTTTCCCATCAGATAGTTTTCCCAATGCTACAAAGCATCCTTTTAAAAATGTGTCAAAAATAAACCAAGAAAAGTCGACAAGATTCAGACAACCTTTACAAATAAAAAGTTTCCATCCACATTAATAAGTGTAAAATACTGTAGTCTGGACCAGTAAATTATGACACACAATTACCAAAGTGTTCACACTGCTATAAATCAAATTGCTGGAAGGCTCCACAGCAATGTATTTCTTATCTCATATAAAAATACTGCAATCAGACAGTATTTCTACAGGAACCTTTGGAAGAAAAGATGAAGAGACTCTGAGAGGCATTTGCAGAAATGCTGTGAGATCTGAGCCAAGGCTGAACTCAGTCCTGTGAAGGTGAGGCAGCAGTGATGACAGGGCAAAGGAATCTGTTAATGTGAGGCAAACACTACCAGCCTGAAGCCTATGACTGGTTCCAGCTGCCACTGCTGGAAACCCACCCACATTCTGAGACAAGATTGAGAGTTCACCAGCATTTCCATCACTGGCACCAGGGAGAAAAGGGGGACACAGAAGTCTTTGCAGAGGAGGAAAGAACATACACCAATTACTGCTCCCTCTGATAGTACAGAAGTCTACCATAGTTGTAGCAGTGTGTGTGTACATATCCTCCAGACAGCACATCTGTTGCTCCTTAAAGAATTTAAATTCCTGTGCTTCTATGGGTTGCCGTAGACATGAATCTTCATTTAAAATAATCACTGTCTGATTAATGCTCAGGAGATCACTAGTCTATATAGAACAAAGGGGAAATGTTTTTCTTCACTTTCATACCAAGGGAAAAAGCTTGCACTCAGCCTCCCCAGTGCAGGTAATGGAGCCATGGTTCCTTGCAACTACTCCAGTAGTACCAGCAGCAGAGTGGCTGCTGGAAGCAACTCAAAAAAGTGCTCGGAATGGAGCACCCCCCACATAGCTGGTTCATTCTTCTGTTCTTTTTCTCTTTCCTTTTTAAGAAATAAATTTTTGGTTTAATTCAAGAAAAGAATTTCAGGCCTTTTCCAGCAGAGACTGGCAAACTGGAAGCTATTTGAAAACTGGAGAAGTCTGTTTAAATGTTGGAGGTTTTGTGCAAGGAAGGATAGGGAACTTATGTTGTCCTCTTTCATGGCTGAGAAAGTGATGGCAGCTCAATACCCTGCAGTTATATACACTGTTCAATAGTGATTGATCACTTCCTGATGACTAGAAGAGGCAAATCCACATTCAGTACTGTTCAATAATCCACAAGTTTAGTGTCAAAAGTGAAAGGAAACAAGAAAAAAATCCCTTCATATTTGAGGTATCATGGCAGTTGCAGTCTAACCTATTAGTACAACATATATATTTACAGGCTACATTTTTGAGCTGGAAATTAAGAGAGAAAAAATATGAACCCATCTCTGATACTTCAGTTTTCATCTACTCAATTACCTTAAGTAATTTTGCATATTTTTTAAAAATGAAAACCAACTCTTTAACTGCTTTGATACTCTGCAGATACATAGATGAGAATTTCACCTCTGGTAACAAGCAAAGGATTACGAATTGCTTGTTTCCAGCAATTAGGGTTTGGAAGTAACTGATCCTTCCTGCATCAAAACTTTAAATGTCAGAACAAAATTAACTGAAGTGTCTTTCTAAATGACTAAAAAATGGCTATTAAAATTCACTCAGCCAACATTATTTACATTAGTGGAAGGGATAAAACTATCCTTCCTACTTTAGTACTTTGTTGATATTTTAGAATCTTTAGGGATGTTTTAGTCTGTGTGAACAGTGCAAGATTTTCTGAGGTGTCTTTTTAATTAAAAAAAATACCAGCATATGGCTTTAGTAAGAGCCAACCAAAATAATGTACAAATGTGTTTATGTGTGGATGGCTGTATTCCAAAGTTCAACAGTGCTAATTGGCAGCATTTTCTGAAAAGATAAGATTTACTGTTTGGAAACAGGATGAAAGTTTCAGCTTTGCATTCCCATTACTAGCTAAAAAGAGATCAGTTTGGTTCCCATTTGCTATTTTAGTCGTGCTTTATTTATCTTTATTCCTTTGCTGCAACTATATAGGCATAGTGTAATACTGTCTTCAACATTTAGGAGCTAAAGCTTGTGCAGAAAGGAAAGCAATAGAGGATGAAA
The DNA here is from genome assembly GCA_013400175.1 of Phainopepla nitens. NCBI lineage: Eukaryota > Metazoa > Chordata > Aves > Passeriformes > Bombycillidae > Phainopepla > Phainopepla nitens. The sequence goes on from VXBQ01007383.1 coordinate 541,143, forward strand.
ACTTCAAATGTATGGGTCAGAAAAGTGATGTTGCTCCTATTGACCCAAACAGTGCATGTTTAGCCTGTGGAAGACCCGTGCAGTTTAGATTTGCTGAGGGCTGTTGTTGATTCTAAACTGGATTTAGAAACCAGTATGAACAGCCTTTGATGAAAAGTAGCCTCTGTTTCTCAAAAATCATGCTGTTATATTGGTATCTGTTACACTTGGTAATGCTTGATGCAAACTGTTGCGCTATACAAATAATGAGGGCATATTATGCCAACAATTAGATTGTCTGCAAAATGGCCTAACTCCATTTGCATGATAATGAAATGGCTCACAAAAAGCAAACACACCAGAAAATGAGACTTTATGTAAACTCTCTGACACTATGTGCCGGTTGCAGTCCTTAGAGCAAGTCTGTTTTCTGAAATTGGCTAACAGCTTTTACCAAGTCAAAGACCACAGACAAGCATTGCAATGAAAAACAGAATATGTAAACACTTATAAATCAATCAGGCAACAAGACACAATTTTTTTTATAATAAGCCAAAAATGTTAAATCTATAAAATTGATTTGACAAGAGGAAAGAATGCTTTGTTATTTTGTGTGCATGTTGAAGGCAGACTCAGCTCTTTTCTGAAAAAACAGCTGTGTCACTACAGGTGCTGCACTACCCAGTGATTTTAGGTGGATCTAATGACAGAAAAGCTGCTTTTCTTCCCCATGAAATTTCTTTCCATACGCATTATTAAATTGAAAATACATACAATCTCACCTTTCTAAGTGTCCTAGCATAGGAAAATCTTCTTGTCTGCATTAGAGGACAAAGGGATTTTCTAAAGTGCTTCTCCATTTTGTCAGTGATTTCTTGGATGTCACTCCTATCTCCAGGGCAAAGAACCTTTTAAAGAAGCAAGGCACAGAGGCTTGAAATATCCAAAGTACAATTGAATATAAAATGTAACTGTATCTTGCTTACCTGACATCCTAATTTTATGGCTGATGTTACACTTGTTACCAAATTCACCAATTAAGAATGGACTCTGCAAAGCTTGTGCCAAATGCAGCTCCCTCTCAAAGAGCTCACCCACATATGTAAAATGACCTTGGATATAAACTTGAAAATGCAACTACTCTAAAACATATCTGTAAAATTTAACACCAAAAAGCTAGAAAGTTTCTGAAAGATGATTCCCTACGTAGATTTCACAGCAAGAGTGTCTGGGCCCTGGAACAGACTGCCTGCTGGCTTTAAAGAGATGGTTGATTTTAAAAGCTCAAGAGGAAAAGATCCTGAGCAGCCTGCGCTAGCAATGAAGTTGGCCCTGCCTGGAGCAGAACATTGGGCTGCAAGCCTTCAGAGGGCCATTCCAAGGCAAATTGTTCCATGATTCCAGGATCCTTCCTGTTTGTGTGAGTACATGATCTAAGTCTTTAGACACGTTTTGCTGCTAATTTTAGAGCAGATGCCTTCCTCGCCAAGAGTTAGTCCGCAGCTGACTGCTGTTAGCTGAAACCTTTTTGTGACAATCACTGACTTTGGATTACGGCCTTGCAGCACAGAATGGATCTGCTCAAGGGAGGAACCAGCTGTTTAGTATGTCTTTTTATACTCACTGAGCATGTGGCCGCATGCTATATTTACTGAATCACATCCAAATCCCTCTCTGACAGAAATAATTAAGTCTTGTTTTCTTTTTTTTTTTTTTNACTTAATGAATTCATCTTTATAATCTTTAAGTGATATCTTTATGCTGTTATAGGGAATAGAAGTATTGCTCCACATTTTTACAGATGGGAAGCGATGAAGACAACAGGACAACTTGCATGTACAAAGTATCTGCTCAAAGTCCTTACTGATGGACTCAGGTCTTGAGTTCATCCTGCTGATATAAGCAACCTGAGGAATGAATGCCATATCTAATCCCAGGATCTGCTCTGTAAGGCACATCTTTCTCTTTTTCAATAGGATATGGGACTGCTCTGAAATGGCTTCACTTAGAAGGGCTGTGCTATTTTGTTAATTACCTCATTTTTTAAATTGTTTTGACCTTTTGTGAACCAGCACTGGAAGATTTGTGAGTGGCATTCAGAAAACTACAGAAAATCCAATATATATCAAGTATCTAGTGGAATTATTTTGTGGTTTTTATTTTTTTTCTTAAATTAACCTTATTTATATTGGCAGGTCAAAAATTAAAAGTATAAAATGCTGCAAAATGAAGAGTATAATTTTTCACTCAATTTGTGAATATGAAAATCTGAAACTGTCACAAATCAAAGTGTTTTTTCCAAATGCTACATTTTTAGCAGTCCTCTCCAGATGTGGTGTTCAAAGACATCAGTATATGATTTATCCTTTGTTTTTCTGCCATATCACTGAGAATCAATGGTATGGGAAAACCAGCCGTTATCATGTAGTATGAAAAATTATATTTTAAGTTTAGTTAAGAGATTTATGCAAGGTGGAGATATGTTCAAACCATCAAATTCTGCTTTAAACTGAAGCCACCTTCCAATTTTTAACTTTGGAGAATTCAAAGATGTTTAGAGATATCTGTGGAAAAAATCAATTTCTTGTAAAGACCACAGGCAAACAGAAAGAACCATATTTCCCTCTTCACACACACTTACACCTTTGTGCATCAATAGATGTTTTGCCTTGCTTTTTCCGTTGAAGAGCACCCTGGAGTGCCTCCTGCTGTGACTTGGAAGTGAATTCCTAAAACATACTGAATATGAGGGTGAGTCAGAAAAGCACAGAGAATGTATGTGGAAATATTTGAAATCAATGGCAAAAATATTGATTTCCATGGAGTCTGATTTTGTGAATCAAGGGCAGACAGTTAAGTGTAAACACGTAAGAGAAGAGGGAAGAATTCGGGAAGAGGAAGCAGACACAGGAATATGCTCTCCAGTAGGTTGAGTGGACCAGAGCCCCCCAAATTCCTCTTGCTCCAACTCCAAATCAATTCAGATCTGCTTCCATGGCAGAGGTTGTTGCAGTAGAAGCCTTCTGTTTTATTTAAAAAAAAAATTACAATCTAGGGGCAATTGACCGCATACATTTGGTTAAAGCCTTAAGTTTTAGATCACAGACATATCACAGCTCAGCCCTAATTAAGTCTTAATCCAAGGCTACTGGAAATGCAAGTGCCTTGATATTCTGCATTTAATTTGACTAATGGCTGAAAGTTGACTTATCCCAGACTTTATTGTAACTTCTCCATATTCATGTTTTACTGAAAAAAATTGCAGAGAATTTAAAATTACCTTCTCAGCCATTCCTTGTCTTTCTAGGTCTCGTGGCTTTTTATCTGCTCACTTTCACCAGGACATGTTGGTTTATGTCCTAGGTAATAAGGTGTGGATGAAGAAAAATATTTCCTTAGTGTTTTCACCACTAGCAGTCACTGCTGACTAGCAGAAGTTTTCATCCATCACTCTTGCGGAAAGAGTGAAGAGTTACTTCAGCCACGGAGAGAAACAAACATTGTTAACGGGAAAATAAGACAACTGGGAGTATTATACCAAGCTAAATCATCCTGCTATAACAGTACTGAGGAATTGCAATTCAGCATCAAAAATAATAAGGGTATTATTTCATCTAGTTTGCTTTATTTTCCTCCTACACAGGGCATTTTTATTTCTTTACAGTGTCTCAATCTGATCAAGAAAAAAGTGTATGATCTGCTTGGCTCTTAATAAAATAATGAAAAAATAGGGATATTTCTTTGTTCTTTGCCATCTTAAGTGCATTATTTCTGTGCCTATGCTGCACTGAGTATTCAGGTTGGAGAGTTTTCACAGCCCCTCTGGACTGCTTATGTGGATTCGTTCATGTCTGTATTGCTCCAAGCACTCCAGAGAGAAGCGCTATATCCACACTGCATTGCATTTGAAGGGATGTCTCTCTCTGTACCACGTGACAAAGAGCTTTGTGCCTTCTCATGGAAGTGCTTTACTGTTCAATATGGAATGTGCTCGCTGCTCATCAGATCCCCGTGTGACATGTGACTGCTTCAGTAGCAGGGGGTGCAGCCAGGCAGTCTGTGTCTGCTGCCTACAGCAAAGCCTGGCTGCCTGCTGCATCATCTGTTGCTCTGCAGGCTGCTGGTAACTCTGATCCTTTGGCCACTGCTGCATTTTGCCAGGCAGGTTTGGCCTTTTTGCAGGCCATTGGCAGAGCTCTCACTGTCTGCAATAGCATCTGGCAAGTTGCTTGCCTGTAATATGAGCAAGACATCCAGGAGGTGCAGTTAAAAATGCAGTGTGCCAGCCATGGTCAGTGGTTGCGGCCCACAATTTTATTATTTGAAATAACATGGTTTATCCCTATGTGTTCCCCCATTCCTGCCCCCAAATGATTCTTCCCTTAGTTGTATCCACCCCTAGGTACCCATCCGTCAGTGTATCCCCTCCCCTTGTTCCAACCCTCTTCCCTGTCCATCACCCAAACCCTGCCCCTCTTTCCAGATCCTTCCCTGCCAATCCCCACATGGGCCAATCCCTAAAGGCTCCACCCCCTTGGAAATCCCCTAATCCTCGACGCCCCATTGGCCCATGTGACTCTTTATCTCCTCCCCTTATCCCCATTGGCCCCAAACTGGGTATGTAAGCTCTTTTCTCCGCCTCTGTTCCACCCCCAAAGATATCCCATTAGTTCACTTGTTATCCCCGCCCCTCGATTTTTTGATTGTATAAAACCCCCTGCACAGGAGCGCTTGGGGCTTTTCGGTTCTGTTCCTTGCATCCGTTGTAGGGCCTCCAGGATTTACAGAGCTTTGGAGCCTCCTTTCTCCTGTTTACTTCTTCCCTGACTGTGTGCCTCCTCTGTAGAGCTGTGGCTCTGGGTTCTGCCTCTGGCGCAGCACTTGCTGTGGCAGTTCCCCCCCCTTGACTTGGCCCGACTGGAGTCTGTGGGTGATTCCTGAGCCAGCCGGGCTCCGGAGGGCCGCATCAATCAGTAGCATCAGTCTGGTGGGCTGCTTGGGTTGCTGGGGCAGGCAGCTATCCCACAGTGTGGAGAGATCTGGGAGCTGGCCAACCAGTATTAGGTGCTCTGCAGATAGGATAGATTGGAGGAGCTGAGGATCACAGCGAGCTCCTTGAGAGGATCTGTCCGCTCCAGGTGCATTCATTCCAGACAGAGAATACAGAGTAGCTACTGACTCCTCCTTGGGACAGCCCTTGCTCAGTGTATTCTGACCAGAGGTTATGCCCCATCCCCAAAAGTCTCCCCTTTCCTCCTTGGTTGTGGGGCAGTGTCTGCTGGCCTCTGCAGATGAGTCTGTAGTTTATGGTCTCTCCCACCTTGAACACAGGGATGATTTTCAGGATGTCTTCCGGGTTTGGCTTTCTTGTGGATACATTTTTGTCCCTTAGTCTTAATTACTTGTCCTTAGAGGTGAAGTAATTGAAGAACAGCGGCTTATTTATCTTACCTTATGTTCCCTTATGTGGCTTAACTCACAGTCTGAAGTTCCAGTCAGGTCGGGGAGGGGTTGGCTTGGGTGGTCACAGCTTCCTTACACAGTCTTGCTGTAATGGGCGAAACTCTTTCATAACAATGTTTAAGCCATTAGCCACAACATTTCAGACTCTGACAGCCCTGATGTGCCCATAGCCTCTGTGAGGCTTTTGACACGGTCCCGCATGACGCCGTGAGCCCCACGCTGCCAAGCCCTGGCTTTGGAGGGTGGCCTGTTTGAGTCATGAGGAATTGGCCAGATGGATGCAGCCAGGGAGCTGTGGCCACTGGCTGCATGTCTGGGTGGAGGCTGGGGATGAGGAGCGTCCCTCAGAGCTCTGCCTTGGCACCAGGGCTCTTGAATGGCTTCCCCAACGTCACAGAGACGTGAAGCTCGCCCTCAGCATGGGTTTGCAGAGGGCAGGGGCTGAGGAGAAGGATTTGAGGGTGCTGATGGATGAGAATTGGCATATGTAAATGTCCAGCTGCTTACAAGGTGCAAATGCTGAGGAGAGGCTGGACATCAAGATCTCATAAACAGAAGAAAGTTATGGCTATATCTGGCACAAGCCATATGGGAATATTTTTGCCTTTCCTTACAGACCAGTTGCTGTGGCATTTGGGCTTTCAGCTCTTGCATGTCCAACCTGAAACTAGAGAGCTGCCGCAGTTCAACATGCAGGAGAGGACAGAAAAACATAAAAGTATTCAGTTTGTGGTTATGTGCCTACAGGAGCCTGCTCACTCACTGACACAGCAGAAGGCCATACGGGGGTCCACCCAGTCCTCACAAAGCATGTAATACAACATTTTACAATGCTTTACAAAACTGTACTGTTTGCATTCTGGAAATCAAAGAGCACATAAAGAAAAAAAGAGTATTATCACACATGATGCATCCTGGACTTCATTTACAGACCGTTCAGGCTGATTGATCATTGTAAGATTATGGGGAATATGAGACCATCTGCTTCATTAAGTACCTATTCATCATAAATTAAATAATAAATAAAAAGAAAGGTGATAAATTGAACACACAGATACACAAATCTGACAGGTAGGTGATAATTGAGAGGGTAACGAAAACCAGAACTGCTCAGACAGTGATGGATAGTTCACTGAAAAACTGCTCAGGCACAGTCTTGAAGCAGGTCAAGCTGAACTATTAACAGATAAGCAGGTGGAAACAAGGCTGAGTATTATGGGATGCTTGAGGGGCCCTGTGGACTTTACAAAACTCGTTATGGAAAGCCTAAAAGAAGGGCCAAAGGCTGAGAAATTATGTTCAGGGTGGACCTAAGAGGAATAAACGTGAGAAAATAGGGAAAAGGTAGAAAAATAGGCTGTTTAGGTAGTCTGCTGTTCACTTAGCTTCTCTGAGCCCTATTCCTGATCACCTCAATCTAGCCAATTTTCCTACTAAATAATTTTCTTAAATTTTCTTGTGTAAATCCACTGTCTATCCTATGTGTGAGTCCCGTAGGGTATACGTGTGAGTGTCTGGTGACACTCATGTGCAGAAGAGTTCTGAGTGCCTGCAATTGCAGATAGAGATATAGAAACCTCTAGCACTGTCCTTTCAACTCGTCATACAGATTCCATGCACAGCTGGATGTTATCTAATGTCTCAAAATATGGTTTTATTACGATCTGATTCTTTTGTGGGGTAGAACTCCCCGGAGCAATACAGTCAGAGGCAAATGAGCTGGCTGGCATAGGCTGAGAGGACTGTGCCAAGTGCAGTGAGATACACTTGAGCAGTCTCAACCCTAGCCACCTGTATGGTGGGTTTTCTGAAAATCCTTTCCCCACAACTATCCCAAGTTTGGACCCCCAAGGAGCTGGTTAGTTCATTCCAAAGCAAGGCTCAGAAGCAGTCTAACAGTGTGGATAACTTGGAGCCATGCATTAGCATTTGCTTCCAGTCAGTATTCCTTTGTTTGCAATTGAAGTATACCAGCAATTTATTGAAATGCCATTTAAAAACAAGTGTTTAAATACTTGAAATAGTAAAAGATTCTGTTTTTGATGTTGTAAAGGTTATTTTCCAAGACAGCTGCAGTGATAAGTCAGAATAATGCTGCATGACATTGGCATATATTTCACCTCATTTGTAATAGCTGCCATGAACAGGCCTGTTGAGGTAAATGGTGAATGCACCTTGGCATTTCCAGCTTCAAAAGCCACAGTGAAGGATTTATAACCACTGCAACTTTCTAACGCTGCTCTGGAAGGATGAAAAAAAAAAAAAAAAGGGAATAGTTTAAATGACATCAAGATGGAAGTATTCTGTAAAGAGAAGTAAAATTATTAACCCATTCAGTCTTTCCAGAGGCTGCAGCAGTCAAAGAATGATCCTTTCATATGGTCTGTACTAGCACACTGTAACTCAGAGAAGCTGTTAAAAACATAACCAAGGACATATTCTTCAAAAGTCTCCCTGAGAGCAACTATCAAAAAATGTAGCAGTTAAAACTAGATCAGTGCCATTTCTTTCAGCTAATTTCAGAGCCTTAAATACAGGCCTCTGCATAAAAAAATAATTTCTTAATGTTTATGTCAAAAAACTGTGCCAAAATCTATAAATAATCACTTGAATGAAAGTACTTTATTTTAAAAAATGGCCCGTCTGAGCTTAAAAATACAAACTGTGTGAATAGATATTTTCTTCAACAGCTTTATTGTGGTGTTTTTTGTCATCCTCTTATGTTTCTAGAATATATATAATTATTTTAAGGAAATGAGACAGTAAGCTATTCCTTCAAAAGATACTCCTTGGTTTTTAAAGGCTTGGTAACATGTTACCATTTCTAAATGTGCATGGTAGAAATTTGTAGTGTCTTGAAGAATGGGGTTAAAGATTGGTCATATCTGTGAGGTGAGCTCCAGAAAGAAGCGCTGAACAGGAAACTTCCTTGTCCATCTCTCTTCACACAATATATTTCATGCAACCATATCTTACAACTTCTCATTAAAGAGAAGTCTCTGGAATATCTAGTATCCTGCTGGTCTTCTAAACATAACCTTTCACACCAAGACTTTAGGAGAGCTAATACTGCAGCAGCTTTATTAGAACAAGTCTGGGTAACTTGATGTGACTTGCCTTGCCAGGGTGTCATGAGTAAAACAAGACTCCACTATGGGAAGCCAAATCAATTAATTTTATTTCCAAATAAGATAAACTTTAAATTTCTGATTGTGAGGTATTGAGAAATAATTTTTTTTTCTTTCATACCTTACTCCTGTTTTCTGCTGCTCCTTCCTTCTTACTCATTCCCTGTAGTCTACCTTGGTTATTGCACTGGCTCCAGTCCCTTCAGGTTGTACTGGCTCTAGCGAGGAGTGCCTCATTCTAAGGCAGGGTCTTCAGCTCTGTCCCTTCAACGTGTCATCTTTTACATCCCTCCTCCTATTTCTTTCTTTGTGTCCTTTCCTGTGGGTGGCCACGCATCTCCAGTGTCTCCTGACACTAGCAGGAATCCATTCTCTCTATCCCTTAAAAATACATTTGAGCAGGAACACTGTGTTCTCCTTTGGCTGGTGTTTTGGCATGCAGTGGAATGGTGTTGGCTTTTGCCAAGCCAGTGGGAGCTGACTGACTGGCGCAGGGAGGTTCATCACCTCCTTCTGCTCAGGGCACCCCGCAGCTCCTGTGACACTAATCCTGCTGCCTATGCCCAGCACAGTGGGCAGGGAGTGGCAGGAGAAGGCTGCTCTTCCAGGCACGGGTAGCCAGGGGCACACACAAGAATAAAGCAGTCAAAGGGACCTCACTGAGAAGGGAACAATCCCACAGACCTGAGCAAGGTGAGCAGGGCAGGTACAGTGACATCACTAGGTCCAGTCAAAGTCCAGATCCCAGAAAAGTTTATGATGAGTTAGAAATCAAACGAGGAAGTCAAGCCAGCAAGGCACAGCCATGACCCAGGTCAGATCCAGACACAGTAACCAGTAGCCAGGTTACTCACTAGTAACCACTCAGTGCTCTCCAGGAAAGTGGGGAGGCAGACACAAGGACAAGGCAGGAAATCAAGTCTATGAGTCAGCACTAGGGTCCAGATCAAGAGCATACATGCCAGTCACACCCAGGATATTCTTCAGGATTTCTCCCATCACAGAGGCTGTTTAGTCTGTAGATATAGATTACTTTTTCTCCTAAACATGGACAATTTGTATTCTAGAGGCCATTACCCTCTGTTTTATAAAATGACTTTAATTTTGGTGGAAGATGGATATTTGATGATACTTGGAACTATGATCTCTCTGCAGAGCAGTGACTGTACTCTCAGCTAGGCAGTAGCTTGATCTTAATATCCTTGTCGAGCAGCACTGAATGCAAAACACCCTTCCTGGGAAGGTACCAGCACCCTGAGACTGCCTGACACCATGATCTCCTTTCATAGTGCATGTTGCCTGTCTTTTGTTGATAATAACTTCTCATTGTTGTTATTCTGGCTCGAGTTCAAAACAGTGATCTAGAAATGAAAGACTGTTGTGTCTTATCAGAGCCAGGAGCCATTCCAGCTTCCATCTCAGAAAGAATGGTGTTTAATAGCAATCATTTAATTTTGTGTATTTCTATAAACAACCTTAATGATGTCATTAGAATTCTCAAGGCTAAAAGGTAGCATTCCCAGTTCAAATTGTCACATTAAACACGCATGGTCTATTCCAGCTAATTGAATTAATTTCCTGTTACAAGAGCAAACAAAAAGAAAATATTTTAGACCTGAGTTTACTTATGCTGCTACTATTTTTACTTTGGATTCCAGACTTCAATGGACCCTCAAATTTATATGACTGGACTTTCTCTTCTCCCTTGGTAAACAGTAAATTTGATAAAAATATTTTTTCCTGTCATGTCCCAGTCGTTTAGTTACTTTCAGCCAAATTCACAGCATATTTTTAAAAGGGAATTATTTTGGAAGAGCAGAGCAAAGAATTTCTTCCAAGTATCTAATCTAAATTCACCTTCTTTCAGTTTGAAACCCTTCCCCTTTGTCCTATGACTGCACGTCCTCCAGCTTTCTTGTGGGTTCCCTTTAGGTACTGAAAGGTGCTATAAGGTCTGCCTGGAGCCTTGTCCTCCGCAGCTGTCTCAGCCTGTGTTCATAGGAGAGGTGCTCCAGCCCTCTGGTCATCTCTGGGCTCTCTCTAACAGGTCCATGTCCTTCTTAATCGTCTTTGTTTATTCACTAGTAATACTCTTGAAATTCGTTGTGTTGCTTGTACGATGAAGTTGAATTATTCATCAAGGTGTGAGGAGTAAAGTCATGATATTGCAAATTCATAAAGTTGCTGGCTCTTGCCAGTTAATTTCTTAAAGTGGCCTTCAAATACAGTGTTGATTACCTTATAGTTAGGCTGTATAAAATAACTATTTTTTGGGCAAACTAAGAAATAAATTTTCTGTAGAATAGAGGAGTCAAATGTATAAAAAACCAGCAACTCAGCAGTGGATGATTTGAATTTAATTTTAATTTTAATGTGTGTCCTGTATTTCAGGAAAAGAAAATTGCAAGTATTTTTTTTCATTCCTCAGAGCTTTCTAAAAACATAAGTGGCATTTTAGACTTATAGTTTTAAATTAGATTCGTTGTGAAACTATACTATTAGATCTAAGAACAAAATTAAGTTATATATATAAAATAATCAATAATAAATTGCACTGAGCCTCTTGAGTTCAGCCAATTAATAGCTGTAGCAAAATAAATCACAGTTTAATAACTTTGAAGTTATTAAATTTACATCAGTGAACAACATTCACATTTGTTGTCTGTCCCACAAGACCAAAATACACATAGCCCCAGTTGGTTGTAAAAAGAATCATTTATTTCACATTTTCAAAGCCTTTACTGGGGAGCATTAAATTAATAGCTTTCATATTGTGCTAGGATATCTGAAAGTCCAATACTGCACCTTTAGCCCACAAGTTATTTCCCCTGCAGTTAGGATCTGATATAGCTACATAAGTGCTAATTTAGAGAAGCCCATGAAGCCACAATCAGACTTTATCATTGCATTATCAGGTTTGCTTCCTTTTTTAACTGCACTACGGAGCATTACTGCTTGCAATGTCAACCTCTTTCAATCTCTAGACTGTAACTGACAGACCTTGATCTCTGTAATACCTTTCCAAGAAAAAACATCTATCAATCTGTTTCTGGCCAAGACTGAAAACTAATGGTGCTAGACTTTTTTATGCAAGGTTCAGAAATAAAAAGCTGACACACTTACTGATGCTGACAGTCTTGGCACTGCTTGAGTTGCCTGCATCAGTTCACCTGGATTATTTACTCAGCTTCCTGTGCTGGCTTAATTTATAGCCCTTTTGGGCCAGACATTGTCATTCTGTATATGGCTACCTGATTTCCAATCCACAGTTTCAGTAGCAATACATGTTAGCAGTACTACGTGTAATCATACATTACAGCAGTTTAAACTGATCCCTAAAAGTGAGAAATACAGGTCCCGATCTGCCTAAATTTAGGCCTGTTGCAGTCTGGGAGTTAGGCCAGATGACTCCAGAGGCCTTTTTCAATTTAAATTACACTATGATCCTGTCATCAAGGGTGTTCTCAATTTTACATTTACTCTCCCATAACTTTACTTCCATAAATTAAATTCATTGCTGATAATTACCCATTTTATTCATATCGCAGCACCATAGTGACTGAAAAATGTTGCTAAATATGCATTAAATGTCCATTAAATAAAAGATTTGCTACTACCTTGGTGGAAACCTAAAGTGGTAGGAAAAGTATCTTACCTTCCAGTAAAACAAACAAATAAACAAACATGCACTGATTTAATTTCTCTGTACATATTAGTAATAGTAAAGACATATCTGAAGTTTAGAGAACTAAGCAAGATCTCTTTCACAGAGAGAAAGTCGTACATACGAGTTGAAATACCACTCTGCTTCAATTTTTTTCTATACTGAATGGAGACATTTTACTTTTTCACTAGCAGCGCCTGACATTGGCAACAGAGGTTGGTGGCCATTGTAAAATCTGACAGTAATATCTTTCTGAATTTCTGGGTGTATTCACTTCTGCTGTGTTTGTATATTGCCTTTTCCATGTGGTTTCTATAAGCTTTTGTGGTGCTGTGCATAATATATGTTACTCCTTGGAGACATCACAATGAAATTACAGCCAGCAGTACTTAAGGTACTTAACTTTATTTTAATCAATGCAATAGCTTAAAAAGAGCCAATTTCACAATCGCGCATCACTATTGTTTCAGATATTTTAAATGAATGCTAAATTTCAGGTATTTTCCAGAGAAAATGTTGCAGAATTGTTGCATAGAGTAAAGAAAAGTTGTCATATGTTTCCATGTGTTCAAAGACAGGCACTAAAACTTTCCAGAGGTCAACCACCTGCAAATATTCTCCAAGTAGACTCATTATGTTGTTGGTTGAGCATACTCAAAGATATTATAACTATTCAGGTATATTTTGAAAAATGAGTGGCGTGATTTAACCCCAGCTGGCAACTAAGCTCCACAGAGCTGCTCACTCACTACCCTCCAGTGGAATGGGGGAGAGAGTCAGATAAGTACAAGTAAGAAAACTCATGTTTTGAGATAAAGACAGTTTTACAGGGAAAGCAAAAGATGCACACTCAAGCAAAGCTGAACAAGAACTTCAGTCTCTACTTCCCATGGACATCAGGGATTCAGCTATCCCCAAGACAGCTTGGTTCTATCATGTGTGGTGGTTACTTAGGAAGAAAAACATCATCGCTGCAAATATCACCCACCTCCTTTCTCCTTCTTCCCCCCACTTCATATACTGAACAGATACAGATGGTACAGAATGCCTCTTTGGTCAGAAGGCATCAGCTGTCACCAGGGCACTGTGGAAAATTTAGGATAAAGCATTTGTTACAGGTAATCTGTCAACTTACAACTAAAAACACAAGCAACTTCTAAAACAATCAGGTTTTTCATCATGTACAGAGATTGCTTTTTTCCTATTATTTGGCAAAAGTAATTTGAACCATTTTGCAATTAATTTCATAGAATCATTGAATTTCTTGTACTAGAAAAGATCCCCAAGTCCACAGTCCAACTGCTGGCTCAGCACAGGACACCTTAAGAGTCACACCATCTGCCTGAGAGCATTGTCCAAACCCTTCTTGAACTCTGTCAGGTTGATTCTGTGACCACTTCCCTGGGGAGCCTGTTCCAGTGCTTGACCACCCTCTGGGTGAAGAATCTTTTTCTGATATCCAACCTTAACCTCTCCTTACACAGCTTCAGGCCACTCCCTTGAGTCCTGTCACTGGTCACCACAGAGAAAATGTCAGTGCCTGCCCCTCCTCCTCCCCTCACAAGGGAGCTGTAGACTTCAGTGGGGTCCCTCTTCAGTCTCTTCTTCTCCAGGCTGAATGCACCAAGTGACCTCAGCTGCTCTTCATACTGCTTCCCCTCCAGACCATTTTATTTATTTTCCATTAATACACTGTTTTTCTCAAACTACCAAATCTCAAACTAGCAAAGAAGCAGAAAGATTTTCACAGTCGTGTGGAACTTCTGTGAAAGTCCTGTGCAGTGGCTTATTTGGAGAACAGAATCTTGATCTACTAAGTCAGTGCTAAAGCTGCAGTCTCTTAGGTATGTTCTCCAGGGAAATTCACTGCCCACAGAATGCAGGGAAGAAGTAGCAGTTTCACAAACCTAGAGCTACTCCTGACTCAGTAAGCTGTCCCCCTCCCCCCTGGTTTGTCTTGGTAATTTGTTTGTAACATAGGCTGCTGCAAAAGATAAACCTGTGTTTCCATTAAGAAAACATAAAATTTTATTTTATATATCTGCTCATATATGTTTTTTGAAATTCAGTGATTCCACTTTTGTTTTTTGGTCTGCAACAAAGATGTCAAGAAAATACGAGCAAAACTCTGAAGGAGATTTTGATTTTTGCCAAGATGCTGAAAGGACTTCCCAAGTGCACATTAACTTGTGGACATGCCATACTGAATACCTTTTGTCCTTGAAATTTCACATATAGTCTAGTAACATGATCTGAAGTGCTTACAACCTAAAAAGTTTTTAATTCTTTAGGTAATTGTTTCATGTTTGTTTGCATTGGTTTTATCTTTATTTGCTACTCATACAGATGATTTTAGTTAGACATAAGTTAGAAAAGCCCCTGGCTTTATAAAATTAGTAAAGTAAAACTTTGATATTGAGTATAGGAAAAGTGTGATTTATTTTTGACATAGCACTTGTATTTGACTAATTAAGGAGTTGGGTCATCAGTCTTGTGAAAAGCTGGATTGGAGGGACTGTAGAATATTTTCCTTGTGTTGTGGTACAACAGCTAAGTTTCAGAAGAAAGAGAGAAAACAGTGATTCATAGCAGAGGAGATCGGGAAGAAAACTATCCGGTTTGATATTAGAGATTCTGGACAGGGTTAAATAACATAGTGATAAAGGTTAATGCAGTGTAAATATAGATGAAATATGTGAATAAATTAAAATTAAGGTGAGGCTGTTAATGAGTTCCTTCCTGGACCTCCATCCATGAAGCAAGCAGTGCTTGCCTTTCATCTTGTGCCACAGTTCCATCATTGTTTCATAAAATGAACTAATGTCAAATAAAATAAAGTCAGATTCTGCTTGCTTTTGTGCAGTTACCTGCAGTAATTTTAACAACTTTTTGGGCAAAACCTGATGAACCATATGTATCTAAAAATAAACTACTAAAACAACTCCATTAAACCACACTATCATAGAGCCCCGCCTCCATTTTCTGTGTCAGAAACTGTCTTTATGTTAATGTGTTATAAATAATCAGTTATTTTTCTTAGTTTTAGAATAAGTTTTTAGCATCGCTTTTCTATCAGTGTTGCTTTGTTAAAAAATGAAGCATCAGAGGTACCATTTAAAGTATTTTCCATATTGAATATCAATATTTCAGCACCATATTTCAGATAAGGATGTAATTTTTAAAAGCCTATCATATTTCAATTTAGCAGAATTTTTCTCACTGAAATATTTTTTGGCAGCAATTGCTAATGTTTATACAGCCTTACCCAGAAATTACCTCCTCTGGATAGATTGCTAGACATGATAGTTTTTCAGTTAAGTTCAGATTGTAATTATTCTATAATCAATTTCAAATTATTTCTATAGCCAAGGATTGCTTTCTGCTGTCAATATGCAGAGCAGCCAGGCATCTAATTCTAAGAAAGAAAAATCACCTAGGCTTTTTAAAGGATTTTTCTCTTTTTAAGTAATAAATTTCAAAGTACCTGTGAGAGAAACATGAAATATAATGGTATTTTTTTTTTTTAACCACTAGTTAGGCATAGGGAGTACTCCACAGGTCAGTAGATAAAGGTATTTGTATCCAGATGAGAACAGAGAGCACAGAAAAGAGGTACATTTGGTTCTCAGCCTTGTCACCAGGGAGAATCATGAAATCCTCAGGGCGGATCAGAAAATGCCAACAAGCTTAACTAAGGACCCCAAGATGTAAATATTTGACACTGGAAGCTGAAGAGGGGTTGAGGCTGTCGTTCTTCAGTCCAGGGAAGGATGAACCAACAATGCTGACAGCCAGTCATTGATGATGGAGGTGGTGCACCACTGCTTTGACAGCACTTTGACCAGTGCCAAACAGCACTGTCATCTTGCATGTCATTGTAAAGGCTGTGACAGAGCACTGAAAACACCCAGTATGTCTCTATAGGGAATTATCCTGAACTTTTTCAAACCCAAATGGACAAAAAGGAGGAATAATGGGGGAAAAAAGGAGTTCAGAATAAGAATCAAGTTAAAGATTCCTCCATGACCAAAAGAAATAAAGATTGATTTTCAATCAACAGAGGACTCTTCAGAGAAGAAAGAATCAACCAAAGTCTGTACGCAGAGAGTGATTTAAAAGAAGAGGAATTATACAGCAACAACAAATGGCCATACAGATATGATGCCATATGAGAGACAAGCAGACCTTCAGTACCCAGACAGTAACAAAATCCTGCAGAAATTCTGATTGCTTTTCTTCACAGTAAGAATGATCTCTTTTTTTCCTTTCTCTTTGTTTTCCTTATTTTAAGAAGTTGTTTATCCAAACAAGAACCTTCCATGTTATTCCATGACTGCTTAATTTCCTTGAAAGCCTGTAGGTGAGGTGCTTTGTCAGAAGTCTTTAAGAAATCCATTGGCTCATTTATCCTCCTGTTTGTTTAATGATTCAAAGAACAACAGTGATTTCTTCCAGTCCTAAATCACTTTAAAAAAAAAATAAAATCTGTGTTGACATTTGTTAACTGGATAACATTTCCAGTGCTTACCATTTCCCTGTTTTATTAAATTTCCTGCTGTTGGGTCCTTAGAGAGATCAGGTTTACAGATCTACTGTTCCCAGAGCTGCACTGGAAGCCTCTTTAGAAGCTGATGTCAGACCAAAATGATTTCAAGCAAGAGACACTATGCCAGCCTTTATGGTTCTACAGTTGGCTCCATTAATTTTTTATAACTCTTGCATAAATGCAGTCTGCTTCTGGTAATTTTTTTATTGTTCATTTTATAAATTTGTTTCTTACCCTCTTTTATGCTCTTCCATTTTCAGCAAATGGTCTGATTAGTCACTCAGAAAAAAGGGATCAAACATGGGAATTGTCCTAGATTCTGTCATAAGACACTCAGAGAACGTATTTAGTGCTTGTGCAAGATCCTGATCTTTTCGGAGCCTCCTTTCCCGTGTTCTTCTCCCATTAGTAGAAGTTACTTGCAACTAAGTTTTCTGCTCCTAGTATACTGTGAGAAAGTTATTATCTTTTATTCCTTCTGTTAACTGCTCTTCAAAGACTTTGTGCTGTGATTTTGTATAAAGAGATTATACCATCAGAACTTTTAATTTAAGGTAAATAGCCTAGGAAGCGTTTTTAGCTAGAAAATGTAAATTGACTACATCTAAAACTTGATTGGTCAGAATCATTAGAAGGAAAAACCTAAAATGTAGTTTCTTTTAAAGGATATATTCATAGGTTATATGTTGTTATTTAAATAAAAGCACACTGTGGACACTCACAATTCACAGCACCTTGGAACAAGCAATCAAATGAATGTCTTCTCATTAGATCGACACCTAGATCATGACTATGTCTTAGGCATCCCTGATGCATTATTGAGGAAGACAGGAATGAAGAGGTCCCTTCCAACCTTACCAGTAATACTCCTTCTGTGATTTTGTGAAAAGATATTTATTCAGAAGAAAAGCAAAATAAAAGCACTTATTTGCTAAAATTGCAAATATTAAAACACTCTGCAAACTGTGCTAAGGAGAGTCTTGTGAGGGGAAAAAAAAAAAAAAAAAGGATTAGTCATATTATTTAACAGTTCCTGGGATAAATTGTAAAGTGGTCAGCAAATGGGAACAAATTAATTAATCATTGCAAAAAAAAATATCTCCCACGTAAAAAATTATTTATATTTGTTATTGTTCTACAAATGTTGAAAGTCTCGTGTTTTAGACATCTCAGGAATTTGCAGAAAATATTCAAATCCTACCATTTAATTTCAAATAGTTTAAATCAGACGGAGAATTTGCCTTCTTTAAATGCCAGACCTTCTTGAAGATCTTAGAAAGAGGTAAAGAGAAGGAGGGTAAGTAGAAATTAAATAAATAGAAAATAATAAATATGAGGGGAAATTTTAATTCTGTACATGAGGAAATAAAGGACTTGACATTATTTTATAATGCCCACCAATAAAATGTTGCTTCTGTATTACCAATCTTTGGAAGAGGAAATTTGCAGAGAGAAAGGGACAGTCTCTTTGTTAAACTCTTTTATCAAACATGGGCCAGTGTGTTTATCACTTGAAGCAGGTGCTTACTTAATATCTCTGATATCATGATAGTGCTAGGAGTGTATTAACAGTAGTTGTAACTAATAATTCCTCACCTGTGCATGTTACATCCACTGAATTTCAAGTGCTTCCTAGAAGGAGGTCAAGACCATTATTTCTATAGTAAAGAATTGAAAAGAAATATGTGGTGAAAACCTGGTAATTCTTAAGTTGTAAAATCACAAAGACAGTAATTTATATTATTCAACCAATTTTTGTCCTTAAGTGATCAGATTTCCTATTTATTTCTAGTGTAATGTAAACAAAGCATATACATACACTTGTGAATACACACACACACACATTATTTAAAACATATTTAATAAACCACAATTATCTCTGTCACAGGAAGATAAATCAGCTTGAGTTATGAGGTGGACTGAACTACACTTTTTGCTAATAGTGAGTTTAAGGTCTCTCTATAAATCAAGAAGGCTTTAAATCCAAGTCTATATGGACAGAATGTAAACCAGATTATTTACCTTTTGGACAGAGGAAACGCAAAATTACTAAAGACAGAAAAGCTGGTTTGATAAATCAATGTCCTCCTACTGCTGTCCCTTTAGAGGATGTACCTTTACTCTTGTGTTTGCTTTCTGTTAACAGTGTCTTGCTGGAAAAAAACCTAATCTTGTGTGCTCCTCTTCAATCCTCACGGAGATGCCACTCGTCTCATAGGTGTGCTTACACCTATTCATCCTCTTCTCTTCAGTCCCTGCTCACCAAGGAAGCCTACCCTTTTGACTTATTCTGAAGTCTCCACCTTTTCTTCTGAAGAACCCCTGGTTATTCCGGAGAGATCAAGGAATCTCACTCTCCTTCTTCTAGAGATTTGTCTGACCCAGTCCTTTCTATTTTTAGAAGAACATATTTCATAATGAAACAAAACCTAAAAAACTCTGAAACACATGCTATCCACTATTTTAAATAAAATTTAGATAAAGGAAGTTACTAAAAAAAAAAAAAGGGCACTCAGTCACAGCAAGAATATATGGGATAGTTATTTGGTGTTTTTTGAATAATTTGATACATTTTTAGTAAGTGGGATTTTTGTTTTTTAAAAGGATTCTTATATGGTTGTCTTTGAGTTACTGAGACATTCCCTTCATGGTGTTCTCATAATATTTTTATTTTAATGTTTTAGTTCAATTACTTGATGGCTTTCAGCTTTCTGCAGCTGAATTAAATCTATTATCTGTCTACCTGTAAATAAATGTATAGAGACTTTCAGAGATAGATACATGGCTTTTCCAGTTACGATTCTACAGTTTAAAGGAAACTGGTAGCATGAAAACCAGCAAACCAGCAACACTGCAGATAAGAAGACAAAAATACATAGTATTCAATATTGGTACCCAGAGCAGAAACAAGCTACTCCTTCAGCATTTCATGATTAAAGCCTTGATCTTTACAGGCACACTAACTTTGACATTAACATAAAAATGTCCGGCTTTTAAGAAGAAAAAATAACCAGAAATTTGTGTGTTGGTTAATTTTCTCATTATAGAATGTATTATTCATCACTATCCTGCAGAGCCAAAGCCAAGCTACAGCACAATATCAGCAAGGTTGCAGTTAGTCCAAACATCATTTTCCTTCAAAGGCAAAATCCTCTGTGTGTTCTCAAAGTCACATGTGGACTCTGGTTTTACTTTAGCCAGGCCACAAAATACTGACCAAGTGAAGGGCAGGCAAAAGCTGCAGTGCAGTTCAAGCTTCCTGAAGACTCACTGTGGGTGATTAAAACAGTGCAGGCTGTTTTGTCAAGAGATTCCACATACATAGCCATAACAAGTGTGATCTATTTGAAATTGTTTAGGTTATACATTTTTGAGAAGAAGCTAAGTGATACAGCAGGCTGGAACAGTGATGCTAGAGGCAAATCCTCCGACATGAGATAATCAGTTAGTGCAAGCAAGGAATAAAGAGAGAATGCATCATATCAGATGTAAAAGACAAGAAAATATGTATTAAATAGAGTGAGGAAACAGCTGGTCCCTCACCCTTCCTTTTATGCAAGGACAAGGATCTGTTCTGAGGATTTGCAGTCTTAGAAATGTTCAGTGCAAGATCTGAACCTTTCCCTCTGCCTTTCCACGTATGAATTAAAACACTGACTGTGTGCAACAGAAGTAGTGTGTATCTGGGAGGAGAGCCATCTGTGTGTCTCACATTCAAACAGCATTCATTGCAGGGTCTGATTCAGCAGAAGATTTCTCACTAAACAGTGTTGGTCCCACCACACTTCTCCGAGACTCCTGCAGAAGAATAGACCCAGATTTGTCTTAGGCACTTTTCACCTGCCCTCCCTTTCCCTTTCCAGATGAGACTGGCAATGCTGTTCACTGAAGTGAATACAAATAAATGCAGGAAATAAAGACTATGGAGACAAGAATTATGACCACTGTAGAATTTCTCTATATCTTCTCCAAGCTCAACTCCTTCATACTAGACTGCTCCTAGAAATTAGTCAGCTGAGTCCAGTGGCAGCTGAGTCACAGCTTCATTTCATAAGTGGATGAGAAGAAAGTGGTATCAGCAGAGATCTCAGAGTTCACTCCTCCCACAAACATCTGGTCTGTCACCTTGTGGAGTGCAATCCAGAAAGTTCCACAGGACAGCTATTCCACAACAAATATGAATTGACCCATAGGTCCATGGTCAGGATGTAATGTTTGTTGGAAAAGAGTTATGAGCAATCTCAGGCATAGCTGGACACTGCAGTACCAACCCCCACTTATTTCTGAGTAACAGACTCTCTTAACATTCCCAGAGGGAGGTTTTGTATGCCTACACAGAAAATGCTCTGTCATTCCCTGGCCATTGGTGAATAGATTAGTCTTGAGCATGCAGGAGAAAGAATTGCAGAGTCACTAAGGTTGGAAAAGACTTCTAAGGTCACTGAGTCCAACTGTTAACCCGGGACCCTTGTGTTCACCACTAAACCATGTCCCCAAGTGCTACATCTACATACCATTTGAACACTTCCAGGGACAGTGATTCCACCACTTCCCTGGGCAGCCTTTTCCAATGCCTGACCATTGTCAGAGAAGAAATCAGTGATTACAATGCCATTTTGTGCCACCCACAGCACACCTCTTGTTCTCACAGTTGTGTGTTTCAGAGGCAAGCAGAGCAATGCTTCTTTATCTCTCACCAGTGAGGAAGCCTCACATAGAATAAATACCAATACAAATACCAAGCAAAGATGCATGATTTGCTCTTATTGGAGTTGCTAACTCCAAGAGTTGATATACTCAGGAATTCACACACCATATTTAATTTTTTGTCTCCAGCAATACTGTTTTATCAAACAATGTCTCACTTTTATCAAAACACTCCATTTTCAGAGATATAGAGACAGGCCTGGTTTCTTTTCCATCTATTAGGAGCTGCTGGTTATCCTTCAGTCTGACACTGATGCATTTGGGTATTTATTTATGAATGCATGACTACTGATAAAACAGTTTTTAAAAACTCACATTAAAATTTCCAGGATATCTTTAACATTTTCAAATGGAATTATGGATTCCTTCTGTGTTCATCTAAATCTAGTTTATAAAGTGTCTGGGTTAGGTTTTTTTAAAAGTTTTTTTTTCATCCAGCTGAGGCAAATATAATTTCCTGAAATAATTTCTCAATAGTGTTAATTATTTTTGGCTTCTTAAAATATTACCCAACATTGTAATAAATTTTACAAACTGGAAATATTTCAGCCCTCATCAGTCAATATTACATTTTATTTTAATAATTTTAGAGATGGAGAAACAGATATTATATTGTTTGGATACATTTTCACCTCTAAAGAAAATGTTTGTAGTGATATGCTTATCAGAATGGGAGGAGGATAACTAAAAGTCCAGATTCTTGTTTTGTTCCTTGGCATACCTAAAAAGACTTAGTTTTTCCTATGGAAGCACTGAAAAAGAGATGAGAAGCAGCTGGCAAAGATAAGGAAAACTTAGAAGATTTAGGGTTACCTGTTCTTATGAGACACTGTATGTTTTGAGCCAAGGAAGCCTCTGTGACCTAGTACCTATGCATTAGTTTATGCCTAATCTTGCATAAATACATGAAGATGGAAATTTCCTTGACATTGACATTGATTCAAAACACTGACTAAAGATGGAGCAAACTGCAGGTCACTAAAAATAGAAGACCCACATCAAATATGTTTGAAAATAGGTGTCAGAACTGTGGCCCCAAGTCTCAAGGGTATACCAGCAAACAGTATCAAAAATGGTATCAGTGGACTTCGAATGCTTATAAATTAATAGTCTGTACTTCTTTAGATACGAAATAAAAGGCTAAATGCTGTAGATAACACAGGAGGAAATATGATATGCTTATTCCCCCTATTGTTTTAAGAGAAGTCAAACTCTTCCTTCTTCCTCATTCATCTGAATTTTTGACAGTTTTATGGGTAAATAGCTCATATTAAAGACTTCCTTGAATTTTCTATTGATTTGCAGCATCATTGTGAGTCTTATTCTTACATTCATACTTAAAAGCAGAAAATAATAGAAATATAATTTTGTGCATTTTGAATGCTGTCTCTGTTTTGTCACACAGGAACAAACTACTCAATAAAACTGTGTGGGAAGTGGTTGGATGTAACCCCAGGCAACATATCTGAAAATGTCAGATGCATACATCAGTGTTTCACAGCAATCTCCTGCTGTGAAGGTTTCCTCATGTTTCATTTAAACAGACAGTTTTGTTATCATATAAAACACTAGGAATACTCAGAGCTTGAATTCTGCTTTGAACAGAGAACCTTTCCAAGGATTAGGGAAGAATTCTCATAAGAGCAGCACACAAAATATGTACACATATTATATATACACGTGCAAAAATTGATATATCTTTAGTGATAACTGCACCATAATTTTGAGCCTGATATCTTTTTTGATAGAAGCAGTAACAAAGCCTTTCACGTACCAAGTCTTCCATACTGACATAGATGCAAATCAGGTGATTGTGTGTACAAGGGCTGCTTAAAAACATTTTGGGTTTTTTATGCAAATACATTGCAACATGTTGCTTATAATCCTGCTGTTGACAGAAAATGGCGAAAAGCCATCACAGACATCTTAGAAAACCAGGTAAGTTCCTGATTACCTTAAAGCCTCTTAGGAGTTCTATTTTTTAATTTTTTTAATAATATCCTGGGTTTAGCTGAGATAGAGTTAATTTTCTTCACAGTAGCTGGCATGAAGCCATGTTTTGGATTTCTGCTGAAAACAGTGTTGCTAACTCAGGGGAGTTTTAGCAATTGCTGAGCAGCCCTTGCACAGAGCCAAGGCATTTTCTGCTCCTCACCCCACCTCACCAGCGAGGAGAATGAGGGTACACAAGGAGTTGGGAAGGACGAGAGTGGGACAGTTGATCCTGGTTGACCAAAGGGACACTCCATACAATATGACATCATGCTTAGCATATAAAGCCAGGCAAAAAAAGAAAGAAGGGGGAGACATTTGGAGTGATGGTGTTTGTCTTCCCAAATCACAGTTATATATGATGGAACCCTGCTTTTCTTGGAATGGCTGAACACTTGCTTGCCCATGGAAAACGGTGAATGAATTACTTGTTTTTCTTTGCTTGTATGTGCGGCTTTTGCTTTTCCTTTTAAACTGCCTTTATATCAATACATGAGTTCTGTCATTTTCGTTTTTCCCATTTTACCCCGCAACCCATTGGGGAATAAGAACATTAAATGCTGCTATTTGCCCCTTCTGCTACAAAACTTCCAAATCCAGCAGAAAGACAGAATAATTATTATTTCTTAAACAGAGGAAGTGTGAGTCCTTAGTTTTTAAATTACATAAAACACACTGAGGTTTGGAGTGAGGTCCAGCTATGTTTGCCTATCTAAGATTTCACATAGAAAGCTTTCAATGTTGATCCTTTATTATTAAAATAGAACCCATGAGAGTAGATACAACTGTGCACATCTTTACCTAAAACAGAGCATAGCTTAATACAAATTGTGCAGCAAAATGAATTAATCAGTCAGCTATTGTGGCAATTGTTTTATATTCTATAGTGTTTTGCACTTTGATTTGTGCCAAATGAACACTAATGAGACTTACCTAAAACAAACTAGGAGGAAGGACAAAAGGTGGGGAATAAAGAAAGGAAATTCAGAATGCTGGGTTTAGACTTCAGAATTCATTGCATTTTTTATTTATCTTTCAACCCTAAGCACAAAACCCACTATTACTCAGCTGTTCATGGGGAACAAAATGAGCATAAGAATCATTGATGCAAAGACACCCAATTAATGTGTAGTTGAAAAGTTTTCTGTGCATTCCACATTTCTATGAGGAGTGAGCCGTTCTGATAAATCTCTCAAATAATGTGCCTTGCTAACAAAGATCTTTGCCACATCACTTGCTTTTGTTAGCAGAGCTGACTGAAAAACAAGGCTTTTGATCCATAAGAAATTGGCTTCTTGTTTATTACCCAGCAGTGGAAATTCCTATATCTGTATACAGTAAAACTGATGTCTGCAAGAAGGTCTTGTGGTAGGATTCAATACTAAAAGAAACAGAAAAGCAGGGTTTTCCCTGTTTAAAACAGCATCTATGTTGTTATAAATCTCATTTAATATCTAAAGATAGACTGGATCAAAGTCCACTGGAAAAACTTCCTCATACCTCTGGCTATATTGAGGTTCTTTGACAGGGAAGAAAAGGAGATCAGCAATACAGACCCAAGGAGAGGTGATACCAAATAGCAAGTGCTCAATGATTTTGCTGTGTAGAATACCTAGGTAAGGGCCAAAGCTCTTGTGAGTTGTACACAGCAAGAGGATATCAGCCTCTTACTGTTCACGGATGTTCTGGATGGTATCTGCCACAGTTCTGGGCTGTACCTCAGCAAAATATGAAAATGAATATAGAGAAAAATTATAAAAAAGTCAATATGCTGAAGAGGCAGCCTCAGAGGAATGATAAAGTGAGTGAAAAGATGAAGTTTTTAATGGGGGCAATACTAAATCAGGCACAAAACTTTTGTGGAAGATTGGTGTTATGGAGTGAGAAGGTTAAGTCAAGGTATTTCATGAGAATGTGATACAGATGTGATGATATGATATCCCAAATTACCACTAAACATTAAATACAGGCAAGAGGCAAGCTGACTATGGAGTCCCTATACTTCTCACAAACTACAAATATAAATATCAGAAAGATTGTTTCCCACAGAATTATTCGGTATTTGCAGACTGTTGAGCACAATGTTTAAAAGCCTACTTTTTTTTAAAAGCCTACCCTGTTTTGTGCTTTAGAGAGGAAGCATATTCTATCTCTAGAGCTATCCTAAAATTAAAATAAGGATATCTGAATTGCTCTAGAGCACAAGGGTTTTGTCAATTTGGCCACTCTTGCATCTCAGTTTAAACAGTTCGATATTGCTAAAAGAAAGAGTAGGCAGCAATCAAATTCCACACCTCTCTGATACCCTTTGAAAGAAAGCAGTTGTGCTTCTAAACAGAACTCTGCTGAGCAACAGGGAGTTTGTTGGTAAATACTGTTGCAAATATATAATTGAATTGCTTTCAATGGCTGCTCCAAAGGCAATCTATGCCTCCAGCTCATGGAATAAAACCTTATAGCAAAATAGTTTAATAAAATACATTGTTTCACTGTGACAGTTCTAATTTTGTGTATTCCATTGGGATTTCCTATTCAAGAATGAAACTTCTTTACATTTATTAGCATTCCAGAAAATTAGCAACAGTAATTACGAAATCCTTCTTAGGTCTGCATGTTATTCTGATTTTATGCATGGTGGACCTGTAGAAAATACCTTTGCTTCCTTGGGCTTCCTCTGTCTTTCTATCATAATAAAGACCCAGGGATAAAATAACAACAACTGAGCATAGTTAAATATTTCATATTGAGTTACAGGGAACTTCCTGAAGTGTGCATTTTCTGAAAATTGTTTGTGCTATGCTTTTGTTCTATATACAAATTAGAATTAGACTTTTTTGACTATATTGAAAATATAAATAAATATTGACATTCTTTATAATTTTTCTCTAGATACATGGCAAGAGCTACACTAGTGCCTGAGAGCTAAAATTTAAAGAGGAAAAATTGCGACATTGTGTTCTTTTGAAGGAATCTTAAGTATTTTGCCTTTTCATATGTTTAATTCTATGTTTTATTGACTAAACTATATGTAATTCAATAATATTCAATATGAAAATGTTTATATGTATCCTGTGTGTTTGCTAGAAACTTAAGCCATTCACTTTGTACAATGTTTAATAATATTTTATTCAATGCTACTCAAGAGATCACTAACAGCAGCTGATATCTGGCTAAGATGATCCAATTTTTTAGTAGTTTCAACTAATTATCGTAATAAATCTTGGTACATTGAAATTTGAAGTACCACGAGGATACTCTAAGGTAGTCTTTTATTGTGTGCTAGAAAGTATTCATTGGTTATAGAAACTTCTTAAATTATTTAAGCGTTTATCAGAGACCTTATGCACTGTTTTGGGAATTGTATTACTTTGAAAGAGTGATTGCACTGGTCTGATTTATACAATCCTTTTCACTGTCATGTAGTTTTTCCACAGAGCATACATTGTATATGTTAATTACTAGAAGTGGTTTTAAGGCCCTGATTGACTTCATTGACTTTATGTAATCCAATAACTGACAGTGCTTATATGGCACTGCTAAAAATGACCTTGAGATTTAAATTCTTGGTACCATTCATCTACAAACCAAAGTCCATGACACATCAATTTCATGAAGCAAAGTCTGGAGAGAGATACACAGGAGGGTAGGAATAGGGAACGTAATAAAATGAATAATTTTGAGGCTTAAATTTAAATAATCCCTGTGAAATTCAGTAGTATAAGGACCAGTTAGCTTATTTAGCAAAGCATAATGAATAATGCATAAACACTTTTGCAGTGAATAGAAAGACTCACCAATGACTGAAAATTAAAAATATTGAACAATGGGTTCACTAGAAGCAAAGGTAGTTTGGAAATTGAAGGTTATTTTGAGATAATTCTGTTTATTTTATGAAGAGAGGTTTTAAATCAAAAGAAGCAACCCAGGAGGCCTCTACTTGGTTTTTTTCTTTTTTATTTCAGAAAGGAACAAGTAATAAATTGAGACAAAAGAGCCACAGTTCTTCTGTAACACTTCTATGAACCATTCTACAATATGCTGCTTGAAATCTTCCATGTATTTATTCTGTGTGGACCAAGCAAAATTCTTGTGCATCACTCTGCCTCCTCCCTGATCTCTGAACACCAATATATTTATATAACATATATTTGAGCTTCAGAGAATAATCATGAGCCTACTGACCACTGGTAAAAAAAGTGGTAAAGAAAAAATTCCTTTGATGCATCTTTTCCGGGAATATACAGTCACATGAAAATTTTCATTCCACTATGCCATAAATCAAAGTATTACAACAAACAGAGGGTGGTCAATAATACATAATTACAGGAAAAAAAGACAAATGTTTCAATTAGAAATACTTTCTCTGGAGACATTTTTAAAAGGTTCTTGGCATCAACTCCTCATGCAGAGAAATAAATCCTACAAAAACAGCCTGAATCAATGTTGTCTCATCAAGATCTACTCTCAGACTAATAGAATAACTTGGGCTGGAAGGGACTAGTAAATGTCATCTAGTCCAGCCCCCTGCAATGAGCAGAGACATCTTCAACTAGATCAGGTTACTCAGACCTCCATCCAGCCTGATGCTCAATGTTCTCAGGGATGGAGCATCTACCGACTCTCTGGGCCACCTGTTTCAGTGTTTTACCACATTTGTGATAACAAATACTTTATTTTTTCTAGTCTAAATCTGTAATATTTTAGTTTAAAACTTTACTATATCACAACAGGTCCTACTAAAACACATATCCTCATTTTTCTTATAAGCTCCTTTTAGGTACTGAAGGACCACAAGGAGGTCTCCCTGGAGACGTCTCCAGGGTGAGAAACTCCTACTCTCTGAGTCTTTCCTCATAGGAAAGGATCTCCAGCCCTCTGATCACCATCATGGCCCTCTTCTTGACTATCTCCAACAGGTCCATGTCTTTTTTATGCTGGGGGTTCCAGAGCTGGACACAGCACTCCAGAAGGTTTCTCACCAGAGTGGAGCAGAGAAGAAGAATCCCTCTTGTCCTTGCTGGCCATGCTGCTTTGGATGCTGCCCAGGACACAACTGCCTTTCTGGGCTGCAAATGCACACTCTCAGCTCGTGTTGAGCTTCTCATCAACCAAGCCCTTCTCCTCGGGGCTGCCCTCAATCCATTCTCCACCCAGTCTGTATTTGTGCTTGGGATTGCCCTGACCCAGGTACAGGACTTGGCCTTGGTCGTGGGGGTTGCATGGACTCACCTCTTAAGTTTGTCCAGGTCCCTCTGGATGGCATCCCTTCCATCAGGTGTGTCAGCTTGATGTCACTTGGTCTTGCCAACAAACTTGCTGAGGGTGCACTCCATCTCACTGACTATGTAATTGATGAAGATTTAGCAGGGCTGATCCCCAAATGGACCCCTAA
>VXBQ01007383.1:571071-602559 GCA_013400175.1 Phainopepla nitens
AAAAAAAGTGGTAAAGAAAAAATTCCTTTGATGCATCTTTTCCGGGAATATACAGTCACATGAAAATTTTCATTCCACTATGCCATAAATCAAAGTATTACAACAAACAGAGGGTGGTCAATAATACATAATTACAGGAAAAAAAGACAAATGTTTCAATTAGAAATACTTTCTCTGGAGACATTTTTAAAAGGTTCTTGGCATCAACTCCTCATGCAGAGAAATAAATCCTACAAAAACAGCCTGAATCAATGTTGTCTCATCAAGATCTACTCTCAGACTAATAGAATAACTTGGGCTGGAAGGGACTAGTAAATGTCATCTAGTCCAGCCCCCTGCAATGAGCAGAGACATCTTCAACTAGATCAGGTTACTCAGACCTCCATCCAGCCTGATGCTCAATGTTCTCAGGGATGGAGCATCTACCGACTCTCTGGGCCACCTGTTTCAGTGTTTTACCACATTTGTGATAACAAATACTTTATTTTTTCTAGTCTAAATCTGTAATATTTTAGTTTAAAACTTTACTATATCACAACAGGTCCTACTAAAACACATATCCTCATTTTTCTTATAAGCTCCTTTTAGGTACTGAAGGACCACAAGGAGGTCTCCCTGGAGACGTCTCCAGGGTGAGAAACTCCTACTCTCTGAGTCTTTCCTCATAGGAAAGGATCTCCAGCCCTCTGATCACCATCATGGCCCTCTTCTTGACTATCTCCAACAGGTCCATGTCTTTTTTATGCTGGGGGTTCCAGAGCTGGACACAGCACTCCAGAAGGTTTCTCACCAGAGTGGAGCAGAGAAGAAGAATCCCTCTTGTCCTTGCTGGCCATGCTGCTTTGGATGCTGCCCAGGACACAACTGCCTTTCTGGGCTGCAAATGCACACTCTCAGCTCGTGTTGAGCTTCTCATCAACCAAGCCCTTCTCCTCGGGGCTGCCCTCAATCCATTCTCCACCCAGTCTGTATTTGTGCTTGGGATTGCCCTGACCCAGGTACAGGACTTGGCCTTGGTCGTGGGGGTTGCATGGACTCACCTCTTAAGTTTGTCCAGGTCCCTCTGGATGGCATCCCTTCCATCAGGTGTGTCAGCTTGATGTCACTTGGTCTTGCCAACAAACTTGCTGAGGGTGCACTCCATCTCACTGACTATGTAATTGATGAAGATTTAGCAGGGCTGATCCCCAAATGGACCCCTAAGGGACACCACTTGTCACTGATGACCCTCTGAACATTGAGCTGTTGCACTACTCTCTGGATCAAACCATCGAGCTAAATCTTTGTGCATTGAACAGTCCATCCATCAAATCTATCACGCTCCAATTTAGAGAGAAGGATGATGTGGGGGACTGTGACAGAGGCTTTACAGAAGTTCAGATAAATGACACCCATCGCTCTTCCTTTGTCCACTGATGTAGTCATTCTATCACAGAAGGCCACCAAGTTGGTCAGTCAGGACTTGCCCTTGGTTGAAGCCATGCTGGCTGTCTCAAATCACCTCCCTGTGCCTTAGCAAAAGTTCCAGGAGGGCCTGTTCTGAGGTACAGAGATGAGGCTGACAGCTGGGTAGATCCCAGGGCCCTTTTCTCAGGGCGTAATGGAAATTACAGCCAATTAAATGAATTATGAAAAAAATGAGAAGTTCACACAAAATGAAAGATTTTTTTTCTGTTAAAAAGAAACTAAGACAAGGTTCTTTAGAAAACTTTCCTAATATGTTGTAAAATTGTGGGAGTATCTAACACAGTATTGTTGAAATAATAGATCATTTGGTGTTATTTGATATTGCAAAAGGCAAATTATAGATTCAAGTCTACTGTGAAATATTTCTGAAACAAACATGTGGCAAGCATGGGAAAAAAGATAACCTGCCACCATGAGATATAAGCAAAACTCATACAGGTGTAGATGTGGTACATCATTTCACATTTTAATTTGATAATGCCCTTAATGCCTCATTTTCTTGTTCTATTCATTGATTGTTATCATTATGCTCAGTTCTACTTAGGGAATTTGCCATGACTCTTAGGATTATGAAATGTGGCAGGAAGAATTTTGATAGGTTTAGTAACATAACTGACAGATCATTTACAGTTTCTAGATTAAAGTGCTATGTGTCAGTCCTTCAAAAAGATAAACATGTGCAGATGTTAATATCTACACACAGAGAGTGAGAATTTTATGGCAATATCTACTTTGCTAAGTGCAGCGTAGAAAGCTTGGGGTCTCATAATCATAAAACAATGAGCAGTAAGCCTGATTACTAGAGGTTAGGAAAAAAGTGGAAACTTGTATTCTAGTCCAGATACTACAAGTAGAGTGACATAAGCCATGCAATTTTGACTGTAAGGAAAGTAGGTGTCTCTGCCACTGTGGGAGCTTCTCTGTGAGCTGGAAGAGGGTTTAGGATGTCAGCATTCAGAGCACAGGACCCCAGTTTTGTGGCTATGGTCGATGCAACCAGTTGCTGTTTCCATTACCTGGCTTCTTTGAAATTATCTCCTGATAATGGAAGTGTATGGAGACTCGTGTACTACATTTTGTCTGTTTGCCAACTTATGTTGTGTCATGTCGAGTTGTGTCATGTCATGATGTCATATCATGTCATATCATGTCATGTTAAGTGTCATGTCATGTTATATTATATCATGTCATGCTATATCTTGGGGACTTAGTGCACTCTTGACCCTGAATGCCTTAATTCTGCAGACTGCATGTGTGCTGGCAATTACCAGGAATTACAAGGCAATCAAACCTATGGGGACAGGGTTCTTGCATGCTGCCATAATGGTGGCAGGGCCACCATTATTACAGCAGTTTGCATCATCTGAGGAACTGCCTCTGTATGTGGAAGCCATGGCCCTTGAATCATTATGAACAAAGCACCTCTAACAGCAACATGCTGTACATACATTTTGTAAGATACTTGCTTGCCTAGAA
Organism: Phainopepla nitens; assembly: GCA_013400175.1. NCBI lineage: Eukaryota > Metazoa > Chordata > Aves > Passeriformes > Bombycillidae > Phainopepla > Phainopepla nitens. The sequence goes on from VXBQ01007383.1 coordinate 574,015, forward strand.
AAAAGGATTTCCACATGAATTCCTCTGTACTGGTGCATTAAATGAAAGTGCTTACAGTATCAATACCTCCTTATAAGGAGCTGTATTTAAAAAAGCCATGAACCGTTTCTGAAGTAATGGTGCAACCATTTTCAGGGCTATTTATCTCTTTAAGAGTAACATCTTTATGTATTAGTTTTACAGAACTAATGGGTTAATTGCACTGATGTTGTAATTATGTTTTATGTGACTCAAGTATGCAACAGCCGTTGACCTTTTTAGTGCCACCAAACCAGATAAGGCTGATACACCACAAGAAGAATAGTTCGCACTAAGCATTTTTAAATGGATAAATCATATTAATACCTCATTAGCCTTCAGTCTTCCGTACACACTCATTAAATAAAAAAGCATGTTACCAAGATTACTCAAGGTTAAGGAACAGCTACAAGAGCATAAATGAACCTATGAATGTATAAATGAATTTGAAGTGAATAAAAACAATTGTTATTGGTTCCTATTAGGGAACATTCCTGCTGGGGTTTTGTTATCTTCCATTGGTGGTTGTCTATGCTACTGCAACTTGCTGTAAGAGTAATTGCCTATGATATAGGCTTAATATCCTATCTGTGGGTTAAATAAATGCTGTTACAACCATTTTCGACTCTTTTTTGGAAATGATAGTTGGTATGAGCATGTCCTTTAGGTGAAGGAAACTTAAAGATGTTCTACATCAAGGAGAGTTTATTCCACGTCTCATTTTTACCCTGTATCTCCCGCAGTTTCCAGCTGAAAACAGCTGCATGTTCAGTGTGTGTGCTGAGGCATGTGGATATTCAGTTGGAGCTCCACTGAATTAATTTCCAAAAATTTTCAGGGTTCACTTCATGCAGCTTCATTAATAGCTGTCATAGAAATGAAGATATGGAAATGGGCTTTTCCAAGAGATCATCTAGACTTAACCCCATGCACTGGGGAAGGAGAAGACCATTCTTGACAGACACTGGTCTGTCTCAAACACTGAAGAACACTTACCTCGTTTTTCCCTAGATTTTCTGTTTCAGTCCTCTACCATCCTACAGTAGAAGAGCTTTTCCCATCACCCCACTAACAAGACTTTTTTGTAGATCAAGTTCATTTTTTCAGTCACGCCTTTATGGTGGTCATAAATGGCAATTTATCTCTCTCTCCTGATTGTTTATATTTTTTTAAGAAATCATGATTCCTTCAAACTTCAGGCTGGATAGAGAACGCTCACTAGACAATTTGCAGTTTACATGAACCCAAGCTGAACACAGAGCCAGTCAAAACAGGACACAGCTTCAATGAAGACCTTTGAGCAGAAGGAGGGGGAAGAGCAGAGAAGTCCCTACTGTCCCAGTGCCTCCCTGCTGGTGCTGTACGACTTGACCTCTGGGCCTTGCCTCATAACTGCAGACTCCATTCTTGTTCTGGGCCCCTGGGAGCATGCTTTGGGTACTAATGGTCAAGGCAACCACTGCCCTAGAAAAGAAGCAGGAGGACTGAAAGGCCCTGTGCCTCAAACAATTCTAAGATGTAGTTTATCTTTTAAAGTTAAGGTGGTTAAAATAAGAAAATCTGATAGGACTCAAGTTTGTTTGCTAGCAGACCCTTTACTTCCTTATCTTGGATCTTACACCTTGGTATGCACGGATCTCTGAGGAAAGCATTGATTCTAGGTGTCTCCTGGGTGTCACCGGAGCAATGCAAGTGGAAGAAGCTCTGGGGTGGAGAAAGCGGGGGAATGGTACAGGCAGCTAGAACTCAATGGAATCTGCAAGCTGGAAGGCTCTGGGAGAGGCAGAGAAGCCACATGTAGCCTAGAAATGAGGTGATAGAGAAAAAATTTTTGTTTAGAAGTGAGTGGGTCTGTGCAGAGTGTGCTCAACCCTCTGAAGCCTGCCAGACTGGAGAAAAAGGCCTGTATTAAAAGGATTCATCAGTGGTCAGGAGGAGGACTGTTTTTCAACAGATTTTATTTAGTATCTAACTGAAAAGCAGAGTTTTGCTGCTCATCCTCCACACACTTATGAATGTGTCCTCTCATGTGTTGCTGAAGTAATTAGAGAAACTATTAACTGGAATAAGGCTTACATTGGATCCTGAAAATAATAAGGAGCTAGAGTATCATGGTGTTCTACAATTAAAGATAATGTTCAATAGAAGGACTTAATTCCACTTACCACTCCAGGGAATGTTGAAATGCTTCCCTAGATGACTGACTTGAAACTAGATGATTGAACATACTACCATAAAAGAATTAAGTATTTGACCAATTGTTAAAGGAATTTCTGTGGAGAATTTTTGACAGCTCAAGAGAATTTTATTTTTTTTTTTTTGTTATTATTAATTTTTGGTTGAAATCCTGGGTAGAAAATCTGCTTGGTCAAGAGGTTCTCATTCTTATTGCAGGAGTGATTTTATTGCACATAGAGAATGTAATTTTAAATAGTCCATAAAAAATTTCTGCAGATCTGGACAAGGAGGACTTCAACAAAATAAAGCCAGAAAGGGACCACCCCAGGTATACTTCCCCAGTTAAGGAAATGGCAGTATAATGGAGAAAACTCAATTTTGGCTGTCGTTTGCTCAATTGAAGCTAGAATGGAAAACAAATAAGTGAATTGAAAGACCTGAATACTTAAAAAATTATCCATTTGCACAAGTAGATGAGAAAATGCCATAATCTCCACTCTGTGTAGAAGGGCAAAAAAAATATGACCACTAGTGTTATTATATGTTTGATTGCCAGCATGGGCTATATAGGTCCCAGATGTTGGTAATATTTTAGATTAACAGGCAAAAAAAGGATAAGCTTGGTATGATGTAAGAATATTACAGCACTTTTCCAGCCAATACTCATTGACTTTAACCCTCTTTTATGTACCTGCAATTTCTCTCTCTTTTGTTTTCAAACCTTTAGCTTCTGCAACAAAACAGGCAAAGATTCTACTAATAGACACTTCCTTACTTCTTTTTAATAAAAAGACAAAGAATCAATGCAGCATTTCTACTTTGTGTACTGAGTAAGACAATGTCCTGAGGGAAAAATGCTATGTGAACATGTAATCAAAGATTGTATTGTAAATCATATGTAGAAGAAAATAGAAGACAATGTCAAATAAACATTGTCAAACAATGTCAAATAAAGGTGCTCCTACCTTTGATTTCATACTTTCTAAATTTCATGTATAATTTCTTATATTTAAGCGCTGGAGGTGCTGGGAAACTTCACTTGTAGTTAGAAATAGTGCTTTCCAATCCCTACATGAACAATAACAAACAAATCTTGGTGTTACATAGATCAAGTCATGGATCTTTTAAACTTACACATATGAATGTCCATAGCCAACTGCACTAAAAAGCAAACTCCCCAAAGCAAAGCTGTCCACAATGCTGCTCCCATACATTGCCTGGGAAAAATGCAGTTGTACTGTGAGAAGGTGTTTTATGAATATCTGACAAGTAACAGGGTAATTCTGTTACATTAATCAAAAACTAAAAATAAATCTACCAAAAAAGAGAAAGATGAAAAGGACATGAGAATACTTTCTTTAGGTAGGAAATTTTAAATAGAATGTCACATCAAATTTGTGAGTATTTATTCTATGTGAATGTTTGTTGAAAATGATCATTGGAAAGTTTGACTGTACAAATATTGTGTTAAGCAAATTGGGAAAGTTACATTTTCTGCATCTCTCCAGTAAAGAGCTGGGGAAATGTCAGAGCTTAATGGTACTCCCAGGCAATAAAAAAAAAAAAAAATCAGCAGTGATTTTTCAGCTTCATATTTGTTTTTCACGTTTCCTTTGCTCGATTCCTAGAGGGTTTCGAAGCAGAGGTTGATTTGGCTTGAAAAATCACCCAGATTTGCCTGAGGACCTAATAAAAAAATGTAAAGGATATAATGCACTGTTTGGAAGTGGTGGGGAAGATGTCAATTCCGTCAGGTCTAGCATGAGCAGTGACACACTAATGTTCCATCTGACCATCCAGGTGTTTTTCTGACAGGTAAAGTTTCTGCTCCATTTATCTTGACTGTGGAAATATTTTTGACATGTGTGCCATGGTCAGAAGAACAGATCTGTTTTGTTATCATGCTTTGCCTGCAGGATCGCAGTGGGGCTGTCCCATAGGAACCCCAGAGAACACCAATAACATGATTTGATTTTTTTAAACCCTTTTCCTTTTTTTATAATCGTCCTTTTCACTGCCCTTGTACCATCCTTTCTGTACTCCAGCTTCCTCCCAAATAAGTGACCCACTCTTAATTACTTCCTTCCCATTGATCCTGATTTTGCTACACCAAAATTTCATATTTCTGATACTTTTACCTTGAATCTAGGTAAATTATATTACTAATATGCATAGATATTATCTGCCCACACCATGGCTTCACTCCCCAAAAGGTCTCTGATATTCACCTTCTATGATATGCAAAGTCTGGCATTTTTTCACTTTCCTTAGCAACCTCTGAAGTCAAATCATCTTTCAGTGTTTTATCTAACTTTTGTCAGCTTTTTATACTGTTATCTGTCACATCCAACAGCTTCTAATACCATATGCATTAGTCCTCTTTTTTGTGTGTGTTAAACTTAGCAATCTGATCATTGTAAGCATTCACAATTAATGTAAGATTTAAGCAGTATAATACTCTGGTGAACAAACAACAAAGATATTTGGTTGGAATTGTCAGGAAGAATGGAGAAATACTTAATTGTCCATATGTTTATTAGCAGGGAAGAAAATAGGAAGCCACTAGACTAGATACCAGCAAGGAATACTGCCTGCACTGCTCTTAATAATGGACACAGGGCAAGGGCCTGGTTTGGTGCAGCGTGTGTAGCAAACACTTGCAAACTCTTTGAAAGGTGACTCTGACAGAAAACTTAGAGCATATCTCAGCAGAATTTTGAAAACCTGAGTAACTATTTTTTGTCTCATGGATGGAAGAAAATTGATTTTGGAATATCCTCTTTTGTACATAAACAGAATTGCAACTAGCCATTTGTGATGTCTCTGTTAACATTGCACTCGTGTGGTGTTCATGGTTTGTCAGGATAAAGGTGGATGGGGCTGGCCCACAGAGAAGACTGCTGTGACACTTGGGAAGAAGATCCTAATGGTAAAAAAAAAAGAATAAAAATAACTCATAAACCTGGATTTTGAGTAATGCCAATATTTTATCAGTTGAAACACAGAAACCAACTTCCAATCAGCAATGCTCAGCACAAACAGCCTGTAATTAACCCTGTACCAGGGTACCATCAGAGACTTGGAAGAACCATGAAAGATGGCTCTGGTCACCAGAAAGAAGTAAATGATGGACACAGCATCTTCACTTTTGCGGAGTAATCAGATAATGCATCATCCTGGAAGCCACTGTAAAGTGGAATTTTTTTTTTCCTTTTGCCACTGTTTAATGTCAGTGTTATTGAAAAATAGTCAGAGTGTTGTGGAAATTTGTCATTCCTTGAGGATCTGGATGGCTGCTTGGTAGAGCAGGGAATTTAGTTAGGAGGTGGTTTTTGTACAAGGATGAAAGAAGGAAAGGGGAAGAAGAACACAGACTTGCAGCTAATGCTGCAAACTATGGAAAAGCACAACAGGTGAGGCTAAAAAACACAACAGGTGAGGCCACATTGAACCATAGCACTTTCCATTTCTTTCCCTTCATGAAACATGGGTCCCAGTTGGCATGGTGAGTCTTTTAGATCCTGTTATGTAGGTTGGGATGTTTAGGGAAATAAAGTTCCCTATGGAGAATATGGAGAGAATATGAAAGAAGCACTAATTTCAGTACAAAGGTAGAAGTTTTATTGAGAACCACAACCTTCCTCTAACCGTTTTGCAGAATTTAAGGACCCTCCCTAAGATCTCTCAAGCTGCTAAATATTTTCTAGAGGTTTTTTCACATTCCTTCAGTGGTGTCAAGGAGATCTGTCACTGCTTCAAATTTAAAATCTATGAGTCCTGGAAAAAAGCAATATATAAAGTGTTACTGGGAAAGGTGGCTTCAGTCAATTTCTAGTTAAGCATATGTAAACTTTCCCTGTGAGAACAGCATGTTAAAAAACCCAATGAACTACATCAGTACTAGATAAAATTGGGATGTTCTGCCAGCATTCACACCCTTGAGATGCAGCAATAAATGAACAGAATTTGCCCATGATTATGTTCTGCTTGATACTTCATATGACATGGCAATAAACTTTGGGGCTTCAAGCTTACAAGAGTGAATCAATATTGTGGCTACTACTAGATTCAGGTTCCTGAGATGATATTTTCTTGATAAGGTCATATCACTGGTTGCTTAATATTTGCTTCAATGTTCAGGTGGTTTAACACTATACTAGAAGGGGCACCAAAGTAGAAAACATGCTGACCATAGATAATCTAAACCATTGGTAATTTTTCTATATGCTAGCAGTCTGGGGAACTTTAAGTATGATGAATTTTGACATTCTGAGCATTACCTGGGAAGCCAAATGTATTGCTCAAACAGGATAAGAGAAGGCTTAATGCAGAAGGTGACTTATGATGGAAATCAACACCATGTCAAATCACCTACACTGTTACAAGACAAATTGCAGGCATGATGGAGAAAGGAATTGGAAATTGTCTGTTTACTTAATTTTATGCCAAGAGCTTTACCGTTTTCATTTGTGATCAGATTTTCTTTTTTGAAGGCAAACACAGTCAGAATCAAGAATTTGCTAGCCATGTTAAAAAGGGCAACAGGATTCTGTATCCCTTTAAGAAAAATGGAAGTAAATAGCAACCAGCTGCTTCCCAATACAAATACCTTTATCAGGACGTTAGTTCCTTAAGTAGTTGTTTTTCTTTTCTCTTTTACTCCTCTCTCATAGCTCAGTGGGACTGGAAATGTTTCTTTATTATACATGTTCTTAAGGTCAGTTAGCCTTTTGATATGATTCTGCAATACAAATAAATACTTGGTGAGTTGGCCATATGTTTAGATGAAGATAAGGTAAAAAATTGTCACCATGCAAATTATTTGGCACTGGGAAATTTTGACCAGAGAAGATGTGGAATTTCCATCCTTGAAGATATTTAACTTCTATTTGAGGTCCTGAGCAAACAGATATATCTTTGCATTTAGACATTCTCGGAGAAGGAGCTTGAACTAGAAATGTCCAGAGTTCCTTCCAGAGTAAATCTTTCCATGGTTGTCTGACTCCAGTTATAAACTGGTAGGTTGAAAACAAGTTACCTTTAGCTGAGGAACAGTTTCTATTGTTAACATTGTCTCCTACTTTTGAAGTTATTGCCAATCCAGTCAGAATATTTCAGGACTGGATTTGCAATATTTGAATATATAAAGGAGGCTTTGATAAAACAGGCTTTGATATATACAGAAAAATAAGCACTATAGCTCCTGAAAAGCCTGAGTTCTCTGTAACAAGCTGTTAGCAAAGTTTTCTAAAGTATAGTTTCCAGTTCAAGACTGGAATTTCAGCATCTGAGGTAGCAAAGAAACTCTCTATCAGATTTCAGAACAACCCAAAGCTTGCAATCCTTCTAAGCATACTAAATTGTAGAGTTCCACTGCTGACAATGTAATTATCCTATAGCTCAAGATCTGGTCAGTCTTATTGCCGCTATAATGTTCTTGGTGCTAATGAAAAGGTAACACTGTGACAAAACAAATTATATCACTGCATACAGAAAAGACTTTTTAAATACTAAATTAAAGGAAATTTTCACTGTTAACACATTCAGTAACTTAAAGTCTTTGCTCGGTCATCTACCAAGCAGAAAAGAACAAGTACAGTTTGTCAAGTTTGTTATGGATCTCTGAGCTCAGTGTAAATTCAGCTAGCCTGTGCTGACTCTAATTGAGTGGGCAATTAAAAGTAATAAAAAAAAAGAGAAGCAATTAAAAATTACTTGCAAACAATTCATCACTTCCCCCCAAAAAACTGAAGGCCCAGAGATTGGTGAGATTTATTAATTAGTGATCCATTTTATTTTACTTGTGAATACGCTCTCCTGAAGGATTTGTCAGCAGAGAAAGTGTATGCAGCATTCTCTTTGCAAAGGCAGGGCAGATAAGTGCAACACAATTTTGACTCAGCCATTAAGCTGTCATTAGTAGAATCCTCTTTCCACTTTCCACCTAATATAGTTGATAGCTGGGAAAGAAAGTCTGAAAATAGAACTGATTGACCTGGAAATAAAGTAATTATGAAATTAGATTGTAGCAAGGAATCCCTATTGGTGTCAGGCTCCCTCACTTTCACTGCCTGTGTTTCCTCGTCAGAAAGTTATTCTCAAGAGGTCACCTCAAGAAGAAAATAACAACATTCAGAGAGAGATTTCTACACCCTGAACAAATTAGAGACTAATATGAAGTGCCTTTCCACTACGTAAAATTGGCAGCTAATGAAAGAAGGGGAAGTTTTCAGACACACTGGTGAGGAGTGTCACAAAAGCTAAATCATGCCAGACTAACTTAATTATCCTCTACAACAAAAAAATATCTTCCATCAACAAGAAGGAAGAGCAGTGGATGTTGTTTACCTGTATTTGAGAAAAGCATTCAAGATTGCTTCCTGTAGCAGTCTCATGGACAAACTGGCGAGGTACAAATTGGATGGGTGGCCTGTGAGATAGGCAGGAAATGGGCTAACAGGTCTGTCTTAGGTTGAAAGACAGGTATCTGCTAGGGAAGGCAGGAGCCTCCCTTGGAAACCCCCTCCCTCCAAATTACTCTAATTTTGAAATTAGGCGGCTCTCAGGCAAGATATGGGGATAGGAATAACAATTCTTTACTAGTGTATATAATAAGGTACATAAAACAACAACTGCGGTATTAACAACAGAGAAACAGAGTCAGGGACCCCGTGGCAGAGACGGAAAGAGGATGGTGGGGGAAACTTGCTTCACAAACCCCCGGGCTGTCCGTCCTAGATGCTCCGGCAGGATTCTGAGGAGAAGAAAAGAAACTGCGAACTGGAACGCAGAACTCCTGGGGCAGTNAGGCTTTCCCCCCACCCCGCCGGCAACAAATGGGAGAAAATTCTATAGAAAAAAAAAAAAAGAACAAAAAGAATAGCACCCAACCCTCGACAAGGTCATGCTCAGAGAGTGGTAATCAATGGGTTTTTCTCAAGCTGGCAGCCTGTCACAAGTGTGGTCCCACAGGGATCAGTACTGAATCCCACACTGCGCCTTATATCTCTGTGGCACCCACAAACCTCCAGTTAACCAGATAAACCAGCTGACAAGGAACATCAAAGAGTGCTGCTGTTACATTAAACTGAACAGAAATTATTTCACAAAGGAATACCATGTGGTTTTAAGAGTATTTGGATTTCAAGTACTCTTGTGGGGTAGGTAGGTATTTTTACAGGTTTCTTTATAAACATAGTCCTTTGTGTCATTTTATTTCCCTATCACAATATAGAATTATCCTAGGAGTAGTCTCTACTTGTAAAAGGAAAATGAATTGACTGTTATATTCTTTTTGAATATAGGTTGAGCAGCTTTGCATGTATGAATTTCTGATTAGTATTTATGGAGCAATGCTTTATGCCACCAGCAATTAGGCTCTCTAAATGGCACAATATACAATATAATAATACTTCTGCTTTGCTAGGGGCACTTTGTAGTTTCTCAGCATAGTGCCCCTATGTGATTTTGGGGGTGTAAGACGTTTAATTAAGCAGCATTCTCAAACAAAATTAAGAGATCCTAGGAGATGTGTTTCCCATGTAAATGAGTGGGGAAAGATTCATAACAAGTAGGGTATCAAACATGAAGTTTTCTAATATTAAAAGTAACTGATAAGAAACCAATGCTCCCATGCAAAAATATAAGAATTCATGTTGAGGGCAGAACATAGACTCAGCTGGTATTGTCCCTTGAGAGAGAGGTCGAAGCTGATACTCTAAATGAAAGTGAACTCTTGGGTAATACAGCAACCTATTGTGAAATGATAGACTATAGTAAAGGGAACTTCTTTCCTGACTTCTACAGACAATTAGCTTCTTCCCTCCAGCATGAAGTTTAATAACCTGTGTCATTATATTTCCTTGTATAGTGAGAATTCTAATGCTATAAATATTAAATTCAATCAGAGTGTTAAGTTGAAAAAACTGCTTTCCAGCATGTCAGGACCTGTTCAGTTCACTACAGACAGACAGAAATTACTCTGTCATATCCTATTGACAGGCTGATGTATAACACCTTCTGCCAACACATCTTGACAAAAATAATGTCAAAATAATTTCACAAGAAATTAAATGATCTGTATTAAATGATGTGATGATTAAAGATATAATAAGCTGAAATTAGTGTTTAATCAAAGAAGTAGTTACCTTTACTACTGCCAAGAAGCACATGGAGATTTCAGAAACGTTCTCACTAAAGCAATTTTAAAAGTCTGAGGAAAACCATCAGTTTCTCTCCTGGTTCGTTTCCTTAGGAAGTGGGAATACAATGTAATTCCCAATCTCATTCTTCTCCTTGCTGACTGCAGAACGTGCTGTTGCTCTAAAATAACGCAGTTCTTCTGGATGTACTTTAATACAGTGACAGATGCTTTGGTGGACTTGTGATACAGTAACCAGAACGTTTTGATAGTTAAATCTGAAAACAGGCAGTTACTTTTTTACAGGTTAAGACTGGAGATAGGTTTTCTGACGCTGCCTGCATCCTTTGTGAAGCGAAGGCAAGGTCTGGGCAACCTGGACTGATCAGCGTTCTGCTCCCCACCAGCACAGGCTTGGAAGTGATCACTGAAACAGCCTTTCTAGTTTTGTGATACAATTCACTGCAGGCATAAACAGTTAAGATGTTTTCTCATAATTGTTTTATTTTTAGCTGTAAGAAATGATTTTATTTACGTTCTAATATCTCGTTCCTCAGTACACTGGAAAAAAATCAACAGGAACATCTTTTTTTTGAAAGTGTGCAATACAATGTACTCCAGTCTTCTTTTCATGTCTTCAGAGACGTAGAGCCTCCTTATGAATTCCTCCTTGCTTTCTCTAGATTTCCTGCATTTTTATCATGGCCTTGAATGGGCCTCTTGTGCTTATCTGAATCTTGAAATTCTTATAACCATGTCACATCCAGAGGTGAATTTGAGTCATAAGTGAAGGAATATGCTCTACTAATTCTCTGGGCAGTTACTATATGTTGTTCTTTCTTTCAATAGAGGCTTTTCCAATTCTCTTTTCCATTTCATATGAGTTTGTTTTTGTAATGTGTGGCACATTGCATTCAGTGATATGAGAGTGCAGTAGCAATATGAGTCTCTCCATGGACGACGGAATCTTTCCTTGTGCTGTTTTTGATAGAATAGGTTCCTATAAATATCCTTACACTTCATCTTTGCAGTCTTTATTTAAAAATGATGGAAAAAGAATGCTGTTCCTAGGTGTTTTATTATTGTTCTGAGTGCTGTGTCAGCCTGTCAAATATTGGCTATAATTCCTTTAAGTCTTACTGAACCCTTAACTACTCCCAGGTTCACACTCATGGTGTAAGGCAGCGTTATGCACAGACACCATTCCATGCTTCTTTGCTTTTCCATCAGCCAGATTTCCATAGAAGCTTATACCAGCCTTACACAATGTATCTCATTTTCCTGGTGAGGTTGCTTTGATAGCAGACCTCTGACACACATCAAGGAAGCCACATTTTGTTTCCAGTACTGAGAGAGCTTGATCTGGTAGCCAGGTCTCAGTAAATGTGCCAAGGACACCCAATGGCAGCTAGTGGATCTCCTCGAGAAATACTTCCACCACACTTTCTTCTTGTCTTCCCTTTGAGGCAGGTCTAAAACCCTGTTCAAAATATATTAATTGGGGCCACTGGCAAACAGAAAACGAGATTTCATTTTCAACATCTTTGAAAAGAACTAATGAAGGTCACTAGCAATAGAGTTATTATCTGATGATATTTTGTGGTGTCAAAGAAGAATAGCCAGGCTAGGTGAGAATGACTGGATATGAAGAAAAAGACAACAATAAAAATATTTTATTGTAAGAAAAAAGCAAAGCAAAGGTGAAGTGTGGCATAAATTGCCTAAAATAAATACTTAAGCAACAACTGCAGAAATACTCCCGAGTTTTTCAAGGCTGTTGTTTTAAACTAAAAGCAAATCTAAGAAGTGCATTCTTTATTATCTGATGCCTTGACTATCCTTTCAAGGCTAATTTATGTGAAGGACTTAAAACAAATTAGCTATAAATCTGAAAAACAAACCATACTGAAATATGCAAATACCATTACATTTTATAAAACACCCAGATTTTAGTTACTAACCACATATCTTTTCATTCTTGGCTTCTCAGGAAGGAATCAGTGTTTTTTACTAAAGAGTATTCTACTGATTTTTTTTGTATTTTTCAGAGTTTTTAAGGCAAACTAACACACTTAAACAATTAATTATAGATATAAAAACATTACTGAAACCTTCCTGACTGTGAAAGTCTCCTGTAGTTGATCTCTCTGATGTCTGATATGACTGATAGAGGCTTTCATGGGATGAAACAGAAAGGTTTTCTGTTCAACTCACCTCTACAACATCTGTAGGGAGACATCTGTTTTAATATCTTGAATCAGTTCAGAAAGTACTGGGGCCAAATGTGCACCTGCAGTTGTAGACAGAAATTGCTTGGGAAGCTAAGCTAATATCAGTAATTAAGGTGTCTGCCATGAAAAAAAATTTTTTTATATTGCTTTTTTGGATTTTTTTCCCTATTGTCACTTCTTGCATACACTGGAATCTTCTTACATCATAATTAAAAGAAACATAAAAAATATTAGAACAAAAAAAAAAAAATCCAATGTGACTATTGAAAACATTTCCCTGACACTGTGGTGTTACAGAAAAGGAGATGGAATATGTGACCTTTATGGCATCAGTCATTTTTTAAGTTAATTGGAAAAATCTCAGAATAGCTCCAGAGGAAAATTTTTTCAGAGCGCTTTATGACTAGGCTTTTAGTATTAAGTCTAGGAAATTGATGCATTTGAAGAAAGAGGTCACAAGTGAAGGAGAACTTGCAGATCTGCATGACTGTAAGCAGCAGAGATATTACTCAGTCACATTAATCTTTTCAAGTGACATGAAATTACATGAAATCAGGTTTGTAATCATGGTATATAGTTCAGTGATCAGTAAATATTCTGGCAAATGTTCTTTGTAAAGCTGGAGTGAATATGCTCTTGAAAGAATTAAAAAACAGCAGCAAAAGAGAATGCAAACAATCAGAGAAGTCAGAGATGTACCAAAGGTGAAAAACTGGATATATAGATATAGCCTCGTTCTCAGTAAGGTAAATGGTGAAGTTCACGCTGGTTTTTTTTATTAACAGAGGACAAAATCGCTCCATTACAATATTGCCAGCTATTACCTCAGGTCAGGGCACTACTGTTCTGTCACTCAGAATGAGACTAATATGAAATACAGTGAATGTTACTTGAAAGTCACACTGTTCAGGTTTTTGTTATTATTAAATGAATAAAATGGAAATAAAGCAGTTGAATGCTTCATTCAACTAGTATCTATAGGCTCTTCTTTCATAAATATATTTTTGAAGATGTGTAATTTAATCCTTATTTGTAAAAAAAAAATACTTGCATCATTTAATATTTCCAAATCTACCAAAGGTAAGAAAAGCCTATATTCTCACTCCTAAAACAGGAACAGGTTTACTAATTTTGCTTTCAGCAGTAGAACTGTTTTTAGGGCATAGACCAGATTCTCTGAAGTATGATGATTTATCAGAAGACTTGGAAAAGGAAAGTTATTTCTTGATGTATAAAATCACAAAATCTGTAAAATTTAGAATTTGTACTTACTATATTGGTAATTTAATTAGTAAAAAAAGGTAAAAAACTGAGGGGTAGGAGGTGTGCCATGTTTAGCACCCTGGCAGTCTTGCTTGGTTCTGTTCTGCACACTAATGCAAATCTGCAATGTGGCCATGAGCAGATCACTTAGAACCTGACTAAATGTGTAGTATGGGCACTGAACTTTATATAACATGACTGGTATGGCTTTGGGTACAGCTAAAAGACACTTACTATGCTTACATGACCAACACAAAAATTATATAACTTAACAAAGTAACTAGACCTATCAAGATGTGGAAAATACTTAAATTCTAAGAAATTCCTTCCCTTTTACTTACAGGGAGTCTAACAAAGATTTTCCACTACCAACACTGGCTAATTGTGGAACAGCTACTGATCACAGAGAGAGATGACACACTACCTCAGGCTTCTGCATAAGGTGTAGTGCAGAAAAGGAAGTAGAAAATTATTTGTACAGTGTGTTGTGCTCTACAAGAAAAAGAAAACACAAAGTCACATGGCTTATATAAACAACTGTTTTAGCACAGCACCTCTATTCTTAATATTCCTGTTTACTGTGCTGAGTAACACTGGACTTACCCTACTTATAGCCACACAGCAGAGATCCGTCAAAATTTCTGGGTTTGTGACTTGTTTTACTGTAACCAAGAGGTCCTGCTGCTGCCAAAGCCTCATAACCAGCTTAAATAAGACCTTTGTATACAATGAGAAAAGTAGTTAAAGCTTTTCAAGCGCAAGGATGTTGTGAGCGCAAAACCAGAATATGAAAAGCATGTTAATCTGTTTCTCAGCCATGTAAATAATCAATGCATAGGATGAAAACTTGCCTGTACTAAATTAGAACTCAATAAATGAGTCAGAATTAAGTAGAATGACTTACCTTAATTTAAAAGATAAACAATTTTTGCACAAACAGGAATCCAGATCCTGTCTCCACACAGGGCAACCTGTAAGTTAAGCCATGTATCTTAAAGCACTGTTCGAGTGCCTCTTGAATGCTGGAAGGCTTAGGGTTGTCTTCCCTGGTGAACTTGTTCCAGTGCCCAACCACCTCCCAAGTGAAGAATTTTTCCTAATTGCTCATCTGAACTTCCTCTAATGCAACTTTAAGCCATTCCTTTGTGTCCTATCACTGGATACCAGAGAGAAGAGCTCAGCACCTCCCTGTCTCCTCCCCTTAGTGAGGAAGCTCTAAACAGCAGTGAGGGCACCCCTCAGTCTCCTTGCCTCAAAGCTGAACAAACCCAGTATCCTTAGCCACTCCCTATAATTCATGCCCTCCTTTTCCCATCATTATTGCCCTCCTTTGGACGCATTCTAGTGAATGTCCTCCTTATATTGGGAAGCCCTAAACTGGACACATTAGTCAAGCTGAGGCAGCTTGAGTCCCCTGCATAGTGGGACAGTCACATCTCCTGAACAGTCATCTATACTGTGCTTAAGGCACTCCAGGATGTGGCTGACCCTTTTGGCTGTTGACTCATAATGAGCTAAAAATCAACCCACACCCCCAGATCTCTTTCTTCAGGGCTGTGCTCCCAGTCCATGTGTACATGCAGGATTACACAGTTGCAGATACAAAATCCAGCATTTGTCCTTGTAAAATTTCATACAGTTGGTGATAGCTTTATACTCTATTGAGATCTCTCTGAACAGCCTCTCTATCCTTGAGGGAATCAATGACTTCTCCTAAGTTAGTATTGTTGGAAAACTTATTTTAGTGCACATTCAACTCCTGTGTCCAGGTCACTGCTGAACTCCATTTTCACTCAGAATTAACTGCTTTAAAAAGTGCCCTAAGTCAGCTGAAAAACAAGCTGGAAGTTACGTTAACCTTATATTTGCAGCCATATCACTGTGTCTCATTATTATTACTAAGTCAGCAATGGATTAAGGCATAAATCTGCAGATGCAGGAGAAGGATTCATTGCAATGTTTGCAGAAGCTGCAATGAGATCCTAAGCACAACACTTTAGAGAGTTCATGTCCTTTGAGACCACAGCTTCAGGGAATATTGCTGTTTTCCTTTGATGTTCAGTAAATATTCACATTAGACAGGACAAGAATCACAGGAAAATGCATCTTCTATTTACACTTGAAATAAAATCTGTGAAGAATAGCATCATTAAATGGAATTGTCAACAGTGTGCTAAAAGCTTCTCTACCTAAATATCATTATTTGCATCTGAATTTTCAGTAAGTAAATCAACAAGGTTGAACCAATAGAAAAGATGAATATTGAGCTGTATTACCTACTACCAAAAAGCTGACTAGTATTTATCTTTATTTTTTATTTCCTTGTGCAGCCTGTGCCAAGCAGACTATCCCTTTTAGTTCTGTTTCATTTGGATTCAACTGGATTCAAATCAGTGGATTTTTAAAAATTTTCTTTTCGGTATTACTCATTGCTGAGTTACTTATAGCTGTGCCTAACCAACTGAATATACATGTTCTTTACAATACACTACAAATTCTTGTGGGATACAAATATGTCAAGGGGGTTTATCTGTGCACATAAGATAAGGGGAAGGACATTTCCTATTAAAACCTGACATTTTTGTCTAAAATTTATAAGTAAAACAGAATGGTATCTGTTCTTTTAATTCTTTAAGATTTTTTTTTAATAGTTATGAAAATAGCTTTTGGCTACTTGCATTGAGTGTGTAAACACGCTGCAGGAAGTAAACTGTGTTAATAGTAATACAAAATTATATGTTTAGGCAAATTCACTGTTACTCATGAAGTGCTGGCAGCAAGTTTGATGTAAAACATATTCTCCAGCTGTGACATAGATAGCTAGTTTTTATATTTATATATTTTCTATGAAGTTGGAGCCTGATAGTCAAGCCTTCCACAGCTACCCGAACTGACCTTGCAAAGTAAATGTAATAAATTGTAACAAAAGCAAAAATCTGATGCTGTGTCAGCTATAGCACCTCCCCAGCCCTGAACAAGGAACAGGAACATCACTGCTGACTTTCAGTGGGCAGAACATGAATAATATGATGACAAACAGCAACACCATAAACCTTGTACACAAATCTAGTTAGCTTGTGCTAAATCAGAATTGGGAATTGAACCAAAAATTTCTCTTAGCCTTGGATAATATTATACCTCCGAGTATCATTATATCTTGATATAAAGACTAAGAAAATATAACAGAAAATTGACTCGAAAGAGGGTAGTCCTTGTCTATTCTGTCTCTTCCCCTGTGCTTGCTATGAATTCCTGGACTTTTTCTGTATCAGATCCAGTTTCCTTTTTGCCAGATTTATTTTCCACTACTCCAGTGATATTAGCTGAACATCATCAGTTAATAGAGGCATAAATACTGTGTAGCCATTCAAGAAGGATGTCTGAATCACTAAAACGTAGGGATGCACCCTAAACATATCTTAATTAAATATTTCTATAGATGCTTGTGTAGAAATTGCATCTACTTTTGATAAAGAGGTGCTAGAAATGGACCATTGGCCTACCAGCTCTATTCAGAGACACTCATTTATGAATTCCTATCACATATTCACCTCACACATGCAAGTTGAAAACTGCTGATGCATTTGAATAAGGTATTTTGTTCAGAAAGAGAAGAAGATAAATATATGTCAAGATCAACACTCTGTAGTCCTAGAGAGGATACAGGACCTTTACAGGAAGGCAAATTAAGTTTTGTCTAAAGAGTAATTATCTGTCTGGAGGAGACTGGCAGCTGCTGAGTCAGCAACCCTGGCTTGCTCATACATTAGGTCTACGTTAGTTCTGTGGAATCTGAGATCTAGATGCTAAAGTAAAGATGATATACAAACATCACATAAGAGAAAAATGTTTTATGCTTAGTTCTTTGAGTTAGCTATATATATCTCTGATGTGGTGTTTGTGCCTTTTGAGCCCCATCTTGCCTGTTATTGACTTCTTCAGATCACATACGTAATATACTAGGCACATCTCAAAACATGACCTGAAACAAATGTTTGTATGCAATAAGGTTTTAGAAAATGTATCATTCAATATAAAAATATATGCACAACAGAAATATTACATCACCAGTGCCTGGGTGTCTTCACTATATGCAAATTAGACTGTTACCTCTTAAACAGAAAAATACACTGTCCACTGTTCTGTGTAAATCCTTTTAACTATGAAAAATTGTACTATTTGAGGAGCACCACCTAAGTTATCACAATGAATATAATACAGATATTTATATGCAGTTCCATGTGGATTTGAAAATGATCTGTGATGAATCTTTTAATTTTGTAGCGTATGAAGTTGAGGTGAAATAGTTGTACCATGCCAAAGAAAATGCCTGTGGCATGATACAACTATTGAAGTTTAAATTAAGTAAATTTACCTATAAAAGATAGATTTTCTTAACTAAAAGCACTAATCTTCAACAGTTCTTGAAGTTAGACTCTGGAAGGTTTAATATGGAAAATTAGGTTAAAAAAAAAAAAGAGAGAGAAAAAAAATAGACCCCATAGTGCAGCATAAGTAGTTTAGGGGATATTTTGGAGACAATTGAGTCAAATTTTCTGGGAATGTTACAAAGTCTTTTGTGGGGGGCACAGAAAGATTGCGTGATGTAAATTACCTGGTTTCTACCCTAGTCCAAGTCCATCCCACAACCTAAAAGGAACGTTATGTTATGAAGCTGAAGCTGGAGAGCAATTTATTTATTTCCCACAAGGGGCTAGGGGAAGGGAATTAAACAAAAAAGTGTAATTGCTTTGGATTCTGAACCTTGTCTCATATGTCTTCCACACTGGCTGCTGCTCAGATCATAGGCTGGAAAACTAGTATGGACTGCTGTGACAAGGTAGTCTGATTCCAGGTCTGAGACAGGAGTATACTTGTATTTCTATCACAACTTAAACACTACAGAAAAACGTATCTAACATCACTTCTGAAAAAAACAAGTTGTTTTAATGATTAAATGTCATACATGCTGCAATGGAGCGGGTTTATTGTGGTTTGCACTTTCCCACCATCAGTTTTTAGCCACAGGCTCTTGCAGTGCTCTTACTAATTAAAAGATGCTTTCTCATGGCATTTATATAAGGAGTACAATTAAGAAAATTATTCTTTTTCTCATTATACAAAACTGGAAGATATATTTCCCTAAATATTTCTGAGATATTTAATCATTCTGATTTCTTCCGTACTTATCCAGCTATCATGTATAAACATTTGTCTTTTGCTGTGAAACCATGACTGTGCTCAGCATCAGCTGCAGTCCCAATTTCGGACTTAAGGGACTTTTCAAGGAAGCCAAGGGTTTTGCAGCCTTTCCAATGGTATTAGAGTAGTTATAATTAGTCTTCCTGGATAATGAGGAAGTCATTTAAAAATAAGCTGGATATTGTTTTCATGGTCATTGTAAAACTCTTGCTCTTGTTTGTTTGGTTTGTTTTCTTTTTTACTATAAAGTAAACATGCACATAAAAAGTGAAAACCGGGAACACTAAATTAAATATGTGAAGAGGCTCACCTGCAAATTCAGTTGTACACCTTCACCTTTACACTATCACCTACCACATTCTGGATACAAAGGTCTTCTGAATCCTGACAGATTTATGCAAAGGTGTTTTGCAAGATACTCTCTTTTTCTGTATGCCTGCACAAAACAACAATGTATTAAGTCTTTTAACATCTGAGGTAGGATTTTCATAGTGGAGTACAAAAAGTGTGCAACAGAAAAACATGAGAAATAAGGAAGAGAAGCAGAAGTTTCCCTTAACAACCCAAATAATGTAATATGAGCAAATCTGTCATTAAGATTTTCACTCATTTGACTATTTTTACTTTGTTTCTATTTGACTCTAGGTTTTTACCATTGGGACTCTTGACAGCTGGTAGGAATGTTCATTGGTAAGGCTCAGTCTAATTCAGTTTGTCTGTCTTTATCTTTGTATGTCTCAATGAACATCTTTACACAACAATATCATAGATTTTTATAGGTCACAATGAAGTGTATGAAAGTTTGCAACTCTTAACAAGGCTTCATCAGAGACAATATTTTCTGCCAGACATTTATGGCAAACCTTCTTTTAAAAAACGTTGGCTTTATATATCTATAAACTGTATCAATGACTACTTTTCTGATCATTGCTAAAAGTGGTATACAATTTTGTGCTAAAAATCAGCTTCAATAATTCTTCTTCTTTTTCTGTCCCATATTTAAGTCTTCCTGTTAGAAGTGTCAGATGATTTAAAGAGAAAAAACCATCCACTATCTCCTTCCACAAAAACCCACATGATTTGGACACATTCATCTTCAAGGACTGAACATTGCAACATGAAATGAACAGCTGAAATACACATGAACTATAAAAAAGTGTTTCATTTATACATACATTTTTTTTTTCCTCAGATGAATGTTAAGCTGACAGAACTAAAAAACTCTTGTCAGTTTCAGAAGTACTGTTGAGGTTTGCAGGGTTCTCTGGAGGTCATCTGATCCAATCTCTCTGCTTCAGTGGGGCCACTTAAATTGAGCTAATTTACCAGGACCAGTGCCCAGATGGCTTTAGAATATTTTTAAGGACAGACATTCCACAACCTCTCTGGGCAACCTGTGCCAGAACTTGCTCACCCTCACACTAAAAATGTGTTTTCTGATCCTCAGGGGGAGCCTCCTGTGTTGCAATTTGTGCCCATCATCTCTGGTCCTGCCACTGGGCCCCATGGAAAAGACCCTGCCTCCATCTTCTCCTGCCCTCCCATGAGGCATTTATACAAGATATTGAGGTCTCCTCTAAGCTGCCTACTGTCAAGACTGAGCAGTTACAGATATCTCATTCTATCCTCACCGTCACAGTCACTGGGGTCTCAGAACTTTACCCAGTACATGCGACATGGCCTAACCAGTACTTGATAAAGGGGAAAGATCACCTCCTTTTAACTCCTTGGAATGCTTTGCTTAAGGAAGCCCAGAATATCATCAGATTCTTCATTGCAAGTGCACATCACAGGCTCATAGATTCATTTATGTTGGAAAAGACCATTAAGATCACTGAGTCCAACCATTAACCCAGCACTGCCAAGTCCACCACTAAACTGTGTCCGTAAGTGCTACAACGACACATCTGAAATATCTCCAGGGATGGGGACTCAAATGATTTCCTGGTCAGACATGTCCAACTAGGTGTCCACCACAGACCCCAGGTTCTTTACTGCAGAGTTGCTTTCAAGCTGGATGTTCCCAGCATACAGCAGTGCTGTTTGTGCATAAGGTTGTTCCTCCCCATGTGCAAGATTTTGTATTTTCATTTCTTGTGCTGATTATGTTCCTGTCAGACCATTTCTCTTGCCTGTCTCTCTCTTTCAAAATACAATCACAATATTTGTTTTATTTCAGTCTTTTGGATCATTACCAGTGTTCCAGGTGCTATTGTAAATCAACATCAATAGTGCAAAGAGATGCTTATCCAGTTTTTTCGAACTCTAACATTAAATCCAAGTACATAGGATTGAGACAATTCTCTCTTGTCACTGCAAGAATTGGAAAGCTAGCTTAAATTGTCCTTCTTTAGGGACTGATTTATTCTACACTTTGCCATTCTGTTCAAAGCCCAGAGAGAGTAACTTGTCTGTGCAACCCTGGAAGGATCTGCTGACAGTAAGGGCTTAGTAGAAGAGAGGTCTTCCAACACTGTGTGCAAGACTCTTGAAGGGTTTTTTCAACAAATTATAGAACCAATGTCAGTCCAAGATCAACCCTGCCTGGAAAAAATCCATGTATTTTGTACTAGTTACATGATGAATAGTCTCAATATGGTGTTCATTCATAGCAAACAATTTTCTTTGTAAGGAACAAATTATTTAAAAATATAAGCGTTTGTTTTTACTTGATTCTGAATAAATAGAGTCACAGTAATACAGTGCTATCTACAAGACTTGCATGGTCTAGCTGAAAAGGGTCATAGTAAAAGAAACCTCTAAAAGCAGCAATATGAGCAGTTTCACCCCATTACCCTTACTGTCACTGTTTCACTGAGCTCAGTGTATTAAAAATGGAAAATCATTCCCACATTTAGTTTATTCCCATAACTAATTAGATCAGAATTGGAATTTCTGTTTGATGAGTACCCCAAAGGTATTAAAATATCACTAAATACCATACCTGATTTTTCAGACACTACTGCAGTGCATCTTCTGTACAAAACAGATAAAATACACTAATCCAATAGAGGGGGTATTTAAGCTGTTAAATAGCTCATATATCTTGTATAGGCAGACCATTTTCGATGATATTAAAGTAAATTGGCTTCATCTCTGCCTAGATACTGATTGATCAGTGCTTCTAGTGGCACAGTGATACCCAGTCTTGGGATTTCATTATTAACTATTGCACTTAAATGTGTTAACGATATTCAAGAAAATGGAATAAAATCATTAATATGTCAGAAGAAAGTAATTCATATAATCCTTAAGACAGTGCTTGGAGGCTGAGTGCTGGTGCTTAACTAAATGTTTTAGTACGATAAAATTTCATAACCTTTCTACAAAGTGCAGTCAATACAAATTAGATGCTGGCAACAGCAGATTCTTATTTTAGATGTATTCCTCGGAATCAGAAATTCTGCAAAAATTGTCAGGTAACGAGGCAAGTAAAGCAAAAGTTCCTATGTGATATGCTGATAGATAAAATATTGGAATTTTAAGAGTTAAAATGAGCATATAAGCAACCAACTAGTCACAAGAATATCACTCTGTAGTATACACAAAGGCTGCACTTCCCACTGGACTTTTGCTAGTCAATTGCTGAGTCTGCAGGGCACATCCTTCACTTCCTTTTCTCTCTGGGTCACTACTAGATGAAATGGAGTGGTCAAAGTGTGACAAAAAGAAGATCCTCAATAGGAAATTTGAGCATAGTTCTCAGATGAAGTCACTGCATGGAGAACATTACCAGTCCTTTGAATAGTTCTTGACAGAAATGACTCTTTTGATCCTACCTGCTTAGTCATTAATCTTTGAAGTCATGCTTACTGCTGTTCTCAATTCCTTTCTCTGGTCTAATGCTTTTTTAATATTTTAACAAAAGTCATCAATTTCCGTGCTTTCACCCGTAATGACCAACAGCCTTTGGGGATATTCAGAGAGTGAATTTAAACTGTATCAGGTTGCAGGTAGAGCTGGATCTGTCTCCCATAACCTTGGCCTGGTATTGGTCAGGATTTTCCTAGTGCAAGTTACTGCATTAAGATGGATCACCTTTGCAACTTTAAATCTCAGTCATGGCTGGACCCATATTATGTTTTGATTCATATTATGGAATTGTTTCTAAGAGTCTTCTTTGCTTAGGTAATAACAGCAGCATAATTGCTATAGAATTGTACTAATAACAATATTAAAACATTAAATTCCAAAAGTTTCCTTCTTTACCATATCACACCAGTCAGAGTTATGTTGTTGCAGCTTTCAGCAGTATCTCTGTGTGTTTGAAAGACAAAACAAACAATGCATTTTAAAGAATGTGCTTCTCAGTTTTAACTTCTTGTCATTGCTTGGATGTCTAAGGAAAGAGTAATATCTTCGAAGTTAGTGGAATTTTAAATATACGGTCTTATCTTTAGAAAAAAATTCCTTGATTAAGTTTTGACTGCAATCACTTTGCTTCATGAATGTTGATAATCTGATATTAAAAATTAAAGATACTGCAATATGCTGTGGTTGATCTAATAAAAAATTTGGAATTGTATTTAATTTACAGTGGGAAGAAGTGAGCTATTAAGTAGTCTTCCCATCAGAGCTTCTAGTAATTTTATTTCTGTGTCACTTTCTGCATGATTTAGCTGTGCCATTCTCAAATTTTTTCCAAGGTTTATACAAAATGGTATCAGTTGGTTGCTCTTTAAAATCAAGTCCCTACTGAACATAAACAAATATACACAATTGAAAATTAGTCTTGTTTTTAAACTTGTAAATCTGGTTATACATAAAGATATATTTTGCCAATGAACTATTGAAATGAACTTTAGGGCAACACCTACTCCTTCCAATGAATCATAAAAAGGATGATCTCTGCCATATAAATTTTGTTATTCTGTGGATTGAAGCAATGTCTTCAGTTTCAAGTCAAATCACAAAATCAAGCTACTGGCCCTACTCCCCTGCTCTTACTTAAGATGCAGCAGTCAGATATTCTGATATGACAGGTCACACCGCTTTAAAACCTGCAGGTTTTAAGTCCTGTTAATGTTCTCTGAGCTGTTTTTTCTGCCCTTCTGGCAGCTATCCTTCTAAAAACATGCTTTGGCAATTACTGTAAATCTGGTAAGAAGCAAGGAATAATTAGCTTGGTCAAACACGAACAATCACAGGAACAAGATAATTGTGACTCTCTTCAAGTACTTTGATCTACTATATTTTTAGTTACTGGTATGGTAAATTATTCTGTAGAA
Organism: Phainopepla nitens; assembly: GCA_013400175.1. Taxonomy (NCBI): domain Eukaryota; kingdom Metazoa; phylum Chordata; class Aves; order Passeriformes; family Bombycillidae; genus Phainopepla; species Phainopepla nitens. Next base: position 598,275 of record VXBQ01007383.1, read on the forward strand.
AAGACTGTGACATGGTGAGCAATGGATTGACCTTTCAGTTTTGAACTATAGAATGAGTGAAATACTGGGAGAGAATTAATGAATCCGTTTATTATTGAGATTAAATTTAAAACTTTGCAGTTTTATTTAACTTCCTCACTTCCTCAATTTTATTTCATAAGAAATAATTTATTTTATGAGTACATGACTGCTTACCTACATACATTTTCTCTCTCACACTTCTTTTAGCACACATCAAATTATATTTGTTTATCAGGCAGAGAGACATGCTAACAAGGTAATATTTCTCTTCCCTGTTACACAATTCAGAAACAGTAAATTTACAAAACAAAGAACCTCAATAACACAGGGAATTTGAGAGAAAATTCTCTGTTTCTAAAAATCTTTCCTTTCTTGGTCATGAAAATATTAGGAATGAAAGTGAAACACTTTAAACAGTGCTATTCCTGCCAGTGCAAATGTCAACATTTTCTCATACAAATCCTTATGTATGGAGACATGGTTAATGGCCCACAGTTTCTCTGAGGTATGAATATCCAGCTAAGTTCTATTTGGCCTTTAGAAAAGCTAACCAGCAGAAGAAAGTGATGAAACCTTTTTGATTGCTATAAGGCTGCTGATGGATGATCTTAATACCTTATGTTGCTAGGTAGGTTTCATGCACCACCGACAGAAAGATTGATATTTATATAAAGAAACCTTTGTATGGGCTGTGGATTTAATAACCAAACCAGAGCTAGCTCCTGAGAATGGGAAATCCATGCAATTTACAATCACTACAAGTCTTTGATATTTTTCCTCTGATTGACCAGTCTTCTAGCAAACTTGATGGACACCAGCATCCATGTGCAAGTGATTGACATCCTATGCATCTTGTTTGGCTCAGCACATAGATGTTCATGCAATTTGTTTCCTCTCCTTTTTCTTAAGGTTGTCTGGATAAGGTGGTATAATAATACTAATAATACTAATAATACTAATAATACTAATAATACTAATAATACTAATAATACTAATAATACTAATAATAATAATAATATATGCACTCTTTTTTTTTTCTTGATAAAGTATAAATACTGCTTGTTTAAACTCTATAGTAAAAAAAAAGTAGGCCACTTTCACAGTTAAGGTAAACATTTGTAAGTCCTTTTTAATTCTTAAAAATACACTCATTTGCATTGCTTTAGATTCTCTGACAATTTTCCTGTTTTTCATTGTATTTTTATTATCCATTTGAAACCCTTTAAAGATTAGGACAAATTTAGAAGAACAATGAAGAAATGAAAAGACTAATCAAATCTCCGAAAAGTTTAAGAACACTTTTGTCTTACATAATTTCTTGTTTTAGGAAAGCCTCTTTACTCTTCCTCCTGATAAAATGAACCATTGAGCTGAATTCAAATGCAAATAGCCTCTTAGAATGATTTAGTCTTCTTTGGTAAGTAATATGCACATGAGGAATACTGTGTGCAACAATTTACCAAGCTCTTAATTCAAAACTGTTAGCCTCCTAAAAAGGTATGTCTCTTATTTGTCTATTTTCCTCTTTTGCTGCTTTTCTATCCAAGTAAGCTCAATATATTTGTAATGAAAAATGAGATTTGTCTTGAACTTGAAATGCAAGAATGAAATAAAGTAATTTAAACACGATCTGCAGGTAACAAAAGATAGTTCACAATTGTATCTGTGTAAATTATTGGGGAACACAAAGATCGTCTAGAAGCACAAAAGGAGTTAGACTCCCTATCTAATGGTCTTGGACCATCAACAAAATAAATTAATCCATATTTTTTTTTCTAAAACTTCTGACTGGCATAAAAGTGAATTGTTTTCAAATGAAGGTAAGACTTCTGGGTTGATACTGAAAGTACTCCTAAAAGAAGGGAATTTAACAGAAGCTCACATGTTGAAGCAGCTGTTGACCAACAGTTGACAAGCAGGGGAGAGAGAGTTGTTCCTTTGGGCCCTAGAATTTGACCGTATGGATATGTACGTCTTCATTATGAATAGAAAGGAGGACCCCGGGAACTACTGACCTGTCAGCCTTACTTCTGTGCCTGGGAATATCATGGAACTCCTAGAATTTAGACTGAATTATATTGAGGTGATTTGAGACAACCAGCACAGCTTCACCAAGGGCAAGTCTTGGCTGATGAGCCTGATGGCCTTCTATGATGGAGTGGCTGCATCAGCAGACAAGGGAAAGGTTATGGATGTCATTTATCTGGGCTTCTGTAGAGTCTTTGACACAGTCCCCCACAATATCTTTTTCTCCATACTGGAGAGAGAAGAATTTGATGGGTGAACTGCAAGATGGATAAGAAAGTGGTTGGGTGATCATGTCCAGAGGGTAGCGCTCATAGGAGCAGAATCCTGATGGACATCAGTGATAAGTGGTGTCCCTCAGGGGTCTGTGTGGGGACCAGTTGTATTTATTATCTCCATTAATGACATAGAAAGAGGGATTGACTGCATTCTCAGCAAATTTGCAGATGATGCCAAGCTGAATGATGCAGTTGACACACCTGAGGGATGGGATGGCATCCAGAGGGACTCAGACAAGCTCAAAAACTGGGTGCATGGGAATCTCTTGAGGTTTAACAAGACCAAGTGCAAGGTGCTGCTCCTGGGTCACGGCAACCCTGGTATTAACCCAGCCTGGGGGATGAACAGATCAGAGCAGCCCTGCCCAGAAGGACTTGGGGATGATGGAATGGCTGGACATGACCCAGTCATGGGCACTCACAGCGCAGGAAGCCAAAGCTGTCCTGGGCTGCATCCAAAGCAGAAAGGGTGAGGGAGAAGATTCTACCTCTCTGCTCTCCTTTCATGAGATTTCAGCTGGAGTGCTGCATCCAGTGCTATAAAGACAAATGAACGATCATCTATTTCTCAATGGTGAAAAATAGATGCAAAAAGCATTTTTTGTAAACTGATATACTACACCAGAAAAATGCACTGCCTGAATTTCTGTCTCCAAAAGCACGTTGTGAAATCTTAGAAGATGATATATTTTGTAGTCCCACTAAAGTAAAAAAGGTTATCAAATATTTATTATATTTTTAGTTATGGGGACACACTCAGGCATTTTAGATATTTTGGGCTTCGGTCTCACTATGTACTTTTCTTTTAAGGGTTTTTTAGTTTTCTCATACTCTTTTAAGTTTTCATAATTTCCAATGTGCATATCTTCCCATGAAGACTCATCTCATAAAAGTAATTCACAATGCATGCTCTTCCCATTCCTGAGTTCGAATGACACTTTCTAATACGAATAGTAGTTTTTACAGAATCCCTAATCCTTTAAAATTTCCAGGTTTCAGTACCTTTAATTAGCAGTTGAATAATCTTATTAGGTAGCAATTATGATTGAAGACAGATCATCTATTTTGTACAATTTTCTCTTTGCAAAAAATTCAGGTGTAAAATGATCACCCCACAGATTTCTGTTCCTTTTACATTTTAGACAAAAATATATGAAAAGCATCAGTAAATAATATGGGAGTGCATTTTCATACTAAATACTGAAGATTTATGGTAACATTAGAGTTTCATTTCAGTAAAGTTACAGTGCATAAATTTTTAGGCATGCAGGTTTCAGTGTCATTTTTGATGGCAAAATGTAAGGGCTGTATTTACAGACTGTAGCAATAATAGGGCCAGATAAAACTGCTGAGTGTGGGAGAAGTTTATTACAGGTATAATGGGAATAGAAACATAACTTCAGTAACCTAATAATTTTAAAATTTGTAGAGTTGAAAATAATGTCATTTTAGCAAGACCATTTAAAACTGAAGATGAGTAAATAATTTAATAAGTTAAATTAGCTTCTTCTGTTAACTGTATGTAAGGAAGATCACAATTTTTCTCTATTTATCCACCATTCATGTTCATTCCAGCCTGTAAGCTTTGTGTTGATTTTTTTAAACAGCTCAGTGAAATCTCTGCAAATATGCAAATCCATTTTTCAAGGAATATATGACCATCATGTTCAAGTTACTATCTGCTGGTGACTCACTCACAATTAATAAAAGGTGGTAACACTGAATCTAAACTTCCTAGATATAGTAATTATTGAAAAAATAATATTCCATTAATAACTAACTAGCAAGATACTATTAAAATGCATTTACTTATTGAAGACTGATCAGCAAACCCCTATCCTCAAATTAGAAGCTTTTATTCACTCTTCACTTTTCTTTTGGTATATTTTGGTTTGTGATTTTCATTTTTTGTTTACTTTATGAACTAATTTGGAATTTTATATATATATATATATATATAT
>VXBQ01007383.1:602582-708830 GCA_013400175.1 Phainopepla nitens
CTCTTCTCTCATTGTACCATCACTGAGACAGTGACTGTCTCTTTCAAAGCAGTTTGAGCTGACTTTACAATTGCTATGAGTGTGTTATCTAAATCTGTCTGTTTTCATTTGCTCTTTCCAAATTAATTGTATCTACAGATAGGGAGGTCTTTTAATCAATAAATTAATTAAAATTGAAAATGTTGAAATTTTTTTTTTCTACATTTATTGATATTCACTGAGAGAGTAACTGTATTCAACTACATCAAAAAACACCCCCTATGGAATAAAGAATATTTTTACTCTTTTCACTAGATTTTTGGTAAAATCTGTGTAAAGGTACAGTTGTCCATAAAGATACACATGATATACCTGTAATTTAGGTCACTGACAATGGAGGATGCAATGGTTTGTCTGTTTCTCTGTGAAACGGTGATATCTGGCTTGAAGCAATGTAGCATCAATTAAAAAAATCAACTGGCTAAGCGCATGTGCAAACATTTCTTCCTAGTGAGTAGTTGTGGTGACAAGTGCTAGTTTCAAGGCTGTTGTTATGCATAAATAAATCCTTTTCAGTTGTCTTGACAGGTTAACCTTGGCTGACTGCAAAATCCCCATCCAGCTGCTTGCTGGCTCCACCTCTCTGTGAGGAACCCAGTGCAGTTCCACACGGTGATTGACTAAAAACAGAGCTTGGCACTGGAGCTACCTATATTTCTGACCTTTATTGAATGCCAGAAATTTAAATAACCGCTTTTTGTTCCCATTCTTTCTGTGATACTAAAGGAAAAAAAAATCAATTAATTATGGAAAAAAAAAAATTATAGGCAAATATACTGTACCTCTCTGGAAGACTGGACTCTTACATAAAATTAGAAGAGGTCATTTCATCTGCCTAAATTTCCTGAAAGTAATTGGTAGAACTGAGAGGTATCCATAAGATGCAAAAATCAGAATTAACAGTATATCCTCTTTAAGGTACAGAAGTTTCACATGGAGTTGAATTCAGCCTTGCAGTNTCCATTAATAACTAACTAGCAAGATACTATTAAAATGCATTTACTTATTGAAGACTGATCAGCAAACCCCTATCCTCAAATTAGAAGCTTTTATTCACTCTTCACTTTTCTTTTGGTATATTTTGGTTTGTGATTTTCATTTTTTGTTTACTTTATGAACTAATTTGGAATTTTATATATATATATATATATATATNTTGAAATTTTTTTTTTCTACATTTATTGATATTCACTGAGAGAGTAACTGTATTCAACTACATCAAAAAACACCCCCTATGGAATAAAGAATATTTTTACTCTTTTCACTAGATTTTTGGTAAAATCTGTGTAAAGGTACAGTTGTCCATAAAGATACACATGATATACCTGTAATTTAGGTCACTGACAATGGAGGATGCAATGGTTTGTCTGTTTCTCTGTGAAACGGTGATATCTGGCTTGAAGCAATGTAGCATCAATTAAAAAAATCAACTGGCTAAGCGCATGTGCAAACATTTCTTCCTAGTGAGTAGTTGTGGTGACAAGTGCTAGTTTCAAGGCTGTTGTTATGCATAAATAAATCCTTTTCAGTTGTCTTGACAGGTTAACCTTGGCTGACTGCAAAATCCCCATCCAGCTGCTTGCTGGCTCCACCTCTCTGTGAGGAACCCAGTGCAGTTCCACACGGTGATTGACTAAAAACAGAGCTTGGCACTGGAGCTACCTATATTTCTGACCTTTATTGAATGCCAGAAATTTAAATAACCGCTTTTTGTTCCCATTCTTTCTGTGATACTAAAGGAAAAAAAAATCAATTAATTATGGAAAAAAAAAAATTATAGGCAAATATACTGTACCTCTCTGGAAGACTGGACTCTTACATAAAATTAGAAGAGGTCATTTCATCTGCCTAAATTTCCTGAAAGTAATTGGTAGAACTGAGAGGTATCCATAAGATGCAAAAATCAGAATTAACAGTATATCCTCTTTAAGGTACAGAAGTTTCACATGGAGTTGAATTCAGCCTTGCAGTATGAAAAATATTTCAATTATATTTGGACTAGAGGTGAAAGAATATGATTTGTCACATACTAAAACAATACCTTCATTCACCTGTATGAAAGAATAATTTTGTGTCAAGATATGCTTAGCAATAGAAAGGAAAGTATTAAAGTTTGTCCTTCTCTCAAGTTGCCAAAAGTTTTGAACATATCTTTTGATATAATAACATACACAATGATAACATATACAACACGACTTCTTAAGACTCAAGATGTAGCTATAAAGAGAGATCAGAGGAGAAAAAAAAAACACTGGCAAGTGTGCCTTTCATTCTCAAATATCCTTTGAGAAAAGCATGTATCAACAAGTTTAACAGCAAAAAGTCAAGTATGATAATGAAATGATGCCTGAAAAGGCTCTGATAAAATAATTTGCCTGAATCCGAAGGGCTGGTTCATCCATTTCAGTCCAAGAGGTTGCAGCTCTCAACCTACTTATCCCAAAAGTTCTCAGACTGGAATTTGTGGCATTGGGCTAAATGGTTGAAGGGCTAAATGGTTGAAGGATTTGTAATTTTTCTACATCCTTTTCCCTACCACACAGTGAAAAGTGAATCATATGTAAATAAAGCAATAAACAGAAAGAAAATTGGTTTGCTATGCAAATATTTTTAAACAAACAAACAAACCCCTACATTTAATATCAGTGAGAGCACTGACTGTCCAGTCTAATGTGGTCCACATAGGCTCTGGATACTGGCAAGACACAGAGATATTTTTCAGAGTCAATTAAAAGAGTTAACCTTGAAAAAGAATCTGAAAAGAAGATAATATAATTTAAATTGCATACCAAGGCATAGAGACATCTCTGGAGTAAATAAACATATGGTTGAAAACTGCCCAGTTCAAGCAGCAGTACTGGGAACAAGTATTTTGTGAAATACACATCGCTCCGTGCAAGACACTGCAGTGACAGCTGCAGTGAAACACAGCATGCAACACAACCACTAGAAGATATCCTAATAAAACCAAGAACGTAAGTTCCTTTTTCCTTGAGGATATTGCTGTCCATTGGCTGACAATGAAAGCCAGCAGCAACAAAGGGTGGCCTGCTGACCTGTGAGACTCCAACAGTATTAGCAGTTGCTCGTTGCTCCTTGAATAAACGAGTTCAGATGAAGTAGAATGGCTTGAACATTTGCCCAAACTCAGGCATATGTTTTACTAGGATTAGAGTAAAAGGAACAGGAGACATGACCTTCCACATTTGATGCCTTAAAAACATTAAGAAATTGCATGGTGTTTCTCCACTTAAAACTTGAAATCTGTCATTCCTCATTGCTCATTTTTAATGAAGAATCTTTTGGTTGCTTTCCTTTCTGCCATTTGTGAACACCTTCAACTTAAGTAGATAAACTCTATGAATGTATATTATGTACTGTTCTCGAAAGAAGTATTAGTTTTCCTTTGATCTTGTGTTGCATGTCAGGAAAGAGTGGGAAAATTAGAGCTGTTAAAAGATAAGAGGAGATTACCCTTGAATGTTGTGCATATCTAATTAACTATTAGTAACACCAAAACCAACAAAAAGATCTTCTATATTTCTTTCCAAGTCTTAAGATAAAAATATGTACATACTTTGAACTGGTTTTCAGTACAGTTTTGATTTAATAAAACGTGCTCTTGACTAGTGTATTATACAATTATCACCAACTCTCAAGTTTCAGATGCATAACAACTGTTGCAACAATGTAATAAATAAGGCTAACGATTTCAAAGCTGTCAAGAAATTTATCTGGCTGTAACATTTGTGCGGTTAGCCAGTGGTTTATGTATGCAAGGATCATTGAAGAGCTCTTGTAGACATCAGTTTGGGAATTGACTACTTATTAACAGATTATGAATCTGGAAGTGAATTATTAAGAATAGGAGACAGATACCAGATCAAGTGAGCTATAAAGAAGTGTGCATATAATGTTGGTATTGCAAAATAACAACAGATGGAAACCTCTGAAGCTGTAAATAATTAATTCCATAATTTCACATCTTATTGCAAGGAACAGGGTAAAACTCAGTGGATTTTCCCAGGTGACCTAAAAGACTTGATTTGTTTCAAAGCCCTTGTGAATTGATACTTCATAGATCACTGAAATGTTATTACTTGAGTTATTCAAGTATATACAAGAAATTCCAGGCTTTGCCTCTTTGATGTATGTATTAACATATGTCTTCCACAGAGTCACTAAGCAACACACACTTGCAAATAAAGAAATTCATTTATTATAATGTAAAATCATTGAGTCAGACACTGCTTTGTGTTATGTGGCATGGGACACAGGTCTGCGTTTGGTTCTCTCTAGTACTACCCTAAATCTAAACACAAACCAGAATAAATACAATGGTGACATCTGGGTCATATGTCAGTAGAGAAATGATATTTACATCCTTTCCAAAAGCTGATATTCTGCAAGAAGTAGAGGTTTTGCAAAAGAAGATTTGCAGGAGATAAGTAAAATGAAAAATAAAGTTAGGAGATTTTGAAGATCTGACTATGTGGAAAGAAGCAAGACCAAGTTTTCATGAGGTCTATTAACTTCCTGAAATCTAAAAGCTGCCAGAGTGCCCAAATGTGGTAATCTGTGACTTCTGAACACCTTTTGTATCCTCTCCTAGACTGAATCAAGAGTGAGTATATGTCAAGATATTTTCTGCAGCACTGACGCCTTGATCATCCTGAGGAGGAACCCACCTAGGGAACAGTAAAGCACCTTTCTTGTCACTCAGTCAGATTCTCTTCTCTCAAAAAAAGCAAGGCAAAAAAGAGTGTGTTTGCAAGATGTTGCCTCTAATAGTTTTGGTGCACAGTGAGGGTTCATGTGTGTGGCTCTGTGTTTGGATGTAGCTTATATATACTGTCAGTCACAAGTGTGAGAGATACTTGCTCAGCACTGGTACAAAAGGAGACAACTGCATAACCCTATAACACGCTTATCAGCATCTTCTACTACAAGGATGCAGCTAGGGCTTTGCAAGGTCCAACATCCCTACTGGTCTGTTGCTTTCCTTGTGTGTTGAGGATGCCTCTGTGGGCATACTCACAGGACCTTATCACTCTCTACAACCACCTGTAAGGAAGTTGTTGTGAGCTGAGTGTGGGTCTCTTCTCCCAAGAAACGTGTGGTGGGACTAGAGGAAATGGCATCAAGATGTGTCAGGGGAGATTAAGATTAGATATTGGGAGAACTTTCTTCACCAAAGCAGTTGTCAAGCGTTGGAATAGGCTGCCCAAGGAGGTTGTGGAGTCACTGTGGAGGTATTTGAAGGATGTGTAAATGTGGCACCGAGGGATATGATTTAGTGGTGAACTTGGCAGTGCTGGGTTAATGTCGGACTGGATGATCTTAGACGTGTTTTCCACCCTAAATGATTCTGTGATTCTATGATATTCCGCAAATCAGCTTCTACCATAAGTAGATTAAAAATAACAGGACGCACTTTAATATCTTTGATTCAAATTTATTCTTTATTCCTTAAATGCTTGAAAGATTTTACCATGACTAAATAATTCCAGCTGAGAGAAAAGTAAAATCTTCATTTCATATTGAAAATTTTTCCTGCTAGTAAACTAAGCACCTCTATAGTCTGTTAAAAAAAGAAAACTCTACTTTATAATGGAAAGTACAATCTGAGTTTAGAGTCACTGTCTTTTAATCACATTATTTCAACTGTACATTTCAATAACATTTAGTAAGTTAATAATGCATTTTATGTACAATAACCTTCAAAGAGAAATGCCCTAATGGCTTTCAGATAATTTACACTGTTGGAACTGCAACAAAATTTTTCACATACAGTATTGCTTTTTTGCTCTAATAGAAATAGTGATTTTATATAGTACACATTTATTTTATATGGCTAACCTTCCAAATTGAACAAATTAATTTACAGAAAACATTGTAAAGGTCCAGCTGAATGATAGGGCAACCCAACCAACTGTGTCTTTTGTGTCTTTAAGCCAGAGCCAGCTGAGAAGCAGCAAAGGGAGAAGTTACTGAGTATCAAAACTGAGTAATATCTCATAAAACCTGAGACTGAAATGTACAGTTGTGACTTTTAACACATTGCCACACATATACTTTTCTTTACTGGTGAAATTTGACATCAAGAGTAGAGGAAAGTGTATTTTGTTTCCATCAGAAAATGATGCAGCTTTTGTGCTTTGCCGACTACTGTGAACTTCCAGCTTTTTTCCCCACCCTTGAATTCAAGGTTTCTTTTCTAAGTCATACAGTGATCTAGACCCCGTAAAAGGAGATGTACGAAAGGTTTATGATAGCAGTCTGTGGCTTTGTGGGAAAATCCAGTGCCTCCCTTCAGGCACAGTTGTACTGTTTGCAGCAAGGATTGAAGTCATCACTGAGATAAACAAAGCAATGTGAATGGTTAGTCCCAGTCCAGGTGTGGGGTGCTTTCATTCTGCGAGAGGACAGATAAGTCATGCCACACATGCTGAGTTCTGAGTTACCATCAGGTAGAAGGCAGCATAAGAAACTAAAAGATAATGAGCTAATATGTTTCATAGTTCTGGCACTCATGCAAGTGCAAAATTTATCCTTGAAAATTCAATACTTATTTCTAGTTAAATCCTATGTGTGGATGCATTGTGTGAATAATAATTCATTTCTATGGAAACATATTTTCAAACTTAAAGAATTCTTGACCCTTTATCCAGAAAATGTCGGGAGTTCATATGAAAGGATTCAATTTACCTTTAGCTGTTGTCTCCATGTTGTCCTCCTATATGACAGAAGTTTTGCCTTTCAATGTTGTTTGGTAGAATTTTGCCGCTTCTCTTGTTCCTAGGCTGGTGTCTAAACAGTTCTCTCCTTGCAGGTCCAAAATGTGTTTCTTCTTGCACTGTCATAAGTGCAGTCCATGGATAGAACAGCCTCTTCAAAACAAAAATTCTGTTTGTTTTTCTTATTTATAGATGCAAGTCCTTATAAAATTATTTTTAAAAAGTCTTCCACTCTGGTCTGTTATGAGAATGGAAATGTCAAAACTTCTAGAGATATTTTTGAGAGAGCTCACATTTGAATGTTATTCCTTCAAAGAATTGGTCCTATTTTATGGTCTAAAGTTTTCCTCATAAGCTAGACATAGTTCCTTTGATTTTTCTTATTCATTGTGGACTTCTTATGTTCCATGCTTTAAATAATGGCTGGCAGGCATGGAAGCAAAATATTCAGCGCTGGTGGTTAAACTGCTTTCAAGCAACTGCTGAGTGACATAGTTTGAGCTGTTCCTATCTTCCTGTGCCTTGAACAATCATCTGTTGACTTGAATAAAATAAGTGAATAGAATAATGAACTTCTCAACTAACCAGATCTAAATACATAAAATATTATAGGGTAGTACTATATTCATAATAGATGGAACCACACAGTATTTTATCTCGGTGTACAAAATGCCAGAGAATGGCAGAAGAATTCACTGCATGTGACCTTTGAGTGGATGCATGCTTGCAGAAAAATGAATTATGGTTATTAGCTGACACTTTAATTGAATTTAAATAGATTACAAACCCAAAGTTTGTTACTACACCTTTTGCATGATAAATATTAATGCTAATTTCAGTGATGTCAGGAAATGAGTCATCAGTCTCTGCCTGTTATGTGGGATAAATCTCTTAGAATTTGTTTCTTATCTCAGATGCATGTGGGACAAAATAGAGCTGTTAAATATTTCATTCTACACTGAATTCAACTTTCAGAAACATATGGTATTGTTAATAGATCTTCACATAACTGGTTGGGTTCTTCACTCTTCTAGGAGTCACTATCATCTGTTTCAATGTGTGTGGGGAGCATTTCCTTCTAAAAGCAAAGGAATCATTTTTTAGACAGAATATAAAATAAGAACATAAAGAAGTACCACAGCAATATGCCAATATTGCTGTGTCTTTATTTTGACATCTCTCACTCTTATGCCTGCTTTTAGTTGTATTATCTTTTCATAGTAGAAAAAAGAGCAGAAAACTCAGAAAATCCCTGTGTTTTTTTTTCTCTAATTCATTCTTTCAAGTTCAGTTAGTGTTTATACACATGATTGATGATTGACTTGGACTTGAAATTTTTTAGTACTTTTCTAAAAGGATGCAATTGTGGCAAATGTATTTGCATAACATGAGTATTGTCTGGAAAAAGAAAAATGCTCCTGTGTTAGAGTTAATACTGAGAATCTTATACTGCTGTATAAGCAAAACTGTACTTTGTTATTGCACCCAAGATGTTTCTGCTCAGTAAATGGGATAATAAATTGAAGCTTCAGGATTTCAAACCATACTTCAAATCGAAGTATTTGGGAAGAGGGGTTGTTGACATTACTTAATCTTATCAAATAATTCGCATGATAGCCTTTATTATGGGTCACTTCCCTATCAGTGTAAAGGTTGGGAATAAAATTCTCTGGGTTGATGTTTTGCCTGAGGCTGAAGAGAAGATTTGCTTTTATTCTGGAAATGAATCATGGAAGTAAGTTCTGACAATAAGATGATGAGAAACATGTGCATTATTAACTATACCAATATTGAAACTAAATAATAGAGTAGTTACTTTTTTCTTTGCTCATGGATATAATTTTTGATGGCCTAGTGAAAAACTAACCAAAATTAATTTTGAAAATAATTTTAGTTCATGAACATTCCATGGATATTACATAGAGTATGGTGGGGAAAATTTCTGCTCTTTTTCCAGGGAATATGCTTTAATTCTTCACAAGTTTTTATTCTGACTAAGTAACTGCATGTTTTACACCTGTAAACAATGGAGTAGGGATGAACTGATGCATAAGGGTAAAGCCTGAGACCCTTGTCTCTGTTGGTATCAAAAATCTACCATCAGTGACACAAATAGTAGTAAACATAAGAATTTTAGTGATGATCAAGGTAAATGCTAGCATGATTGAATCACTGTGTTTTGATCTTTTAAGGATTTGTAATATCAGAACGATATTTTATGAAAACAGAGTCTTCAAAGCTGAGCATCAAAACTAGAAAGTCTCAACATGTCAGGGCTCTGTGTGCACAAATGGTCCTTAAAACCCCTGCACACTTTCATCTGGAGTGTCCACACACACCTACTCTGCGTGTTGGTCCGTTTAAGTTCACGTCTGGGTCTTGTTTGCTTCCCCCAACTATGCTGTAAGTGTACTTGTCTCCAGTCCCTGGAGTGTCCAGCCTTGTTTCCTGATGGACCTTGAACAGACTTTGTAAGAAACCTGTCTCCAATCCTGTCTCATACATGCACCTTAGTTCTATGTCACAGCCTTGCCTCCCCTCTTGTCTCCAAATTTGTCTCCTTCTGTCCATGTGGTCATTCTTGTTTTCCAGCTCTGCCCCCACCATGCAACAACCCTGTCTTTGATGTTCCCTGAAGAAAAACGAGAGATTGCACCTGCCTTTTAGGGTATGATATATTCACCAAGAGCAATCATGCTCAGTTTCCATAGCAGTGTCGCTTTATATCAATCACCTCTTAGAATTGCTCTGAAGATTTATCCAAATCTAAGTATCCTTTATCATGTAGTCTATTTTCCCACTCTTTTCTTCTTCTTTTGTCTTCTATTCTGCTGCTTTGCCAGCCAAATCTAGACTCAGTCTACTTCCAAGCAGGACTCTCCCAAGACCCATATCCTAGTCTCTTAACATCACAGAATCATTGAGGTTGGAAAGGGACACTGAGCGTGTCTAGTCTTGTCTTTGTTATTCTTTGGCCTTGCACAGTCATGTTTTGATTATCTCCAGCCACAGAGACTCCACAACCTCTGGGCAATTCCTAGGTCTAAATGGAATTTGTTGTATTTTATATTATGCATATTGTCTCTTGCCTTTTAACTGGAATGACTGAGTAGAGTCTGTCTCCATCTTCTTTAGTCTCTTTCATCAAGTACTCATACACATTAGGATAGTTTCCCAAGCCTTTCATTTTAAATCTTGGACTCTCCTGAAGTACATGACATAAAGATATATGAGATATAAAAAAATCATTGTTCTACTTCTATCCTGTTGTATACGAGTTTTCTTTTATGGTAAAATTTTCAAGTAACAAGTTGCCTAAAAAAATTCTGGGTATTCTGTCATATCTCTAAAAGTTCAAACTCAAAAAAGACTGGTGAACACACAGAGATAATAGGAACTAAGACTGACAACTGGAACTAAGACATATTCCTATTGCTTGAATATTGTCTCAAAGTATGACCTTGATATTAACTACAGAACATGAATACATAGAGAAAAATGTACTTCCTGTAGTAAAAAAAGATTTTCAATAAGGCAGTGTTTTCTTGCATTAGCTTTGTTGCATTTCCATTCACCTTCCCAGTTTTCTTTCCATTTTAACTGCTTTTACCCCTTTTTTTGACTTGTGCCATTTTTTAACATTTCTGCATTTTTTTTCTGTTTCTCCCTTTATCCTGCTGTTTTACCGCAGTCTTTCCTCAGGTAATACTTCTCTTTCCCTCCTGCTTTTTCCCTTTTTTTTCCTTTTGCACAAATAACAGGTTTAAGCATCTGGGTGCTTAAAAGGCAAACCTTTTGAAGAACGAATTTTAAACATGTCGGCTGAGGAGCTAGAAAATTGTGAAACACTTTTTGAAAGTGCAAAACATGTAATTTAGAATTTATTGAAATTTAGTGTTGTTGGTCTTTCATTATATTTCTTTGGCACTGCCTGATAAGGTTGTTGACCTTTTAAAAAAAAGCCTTCCTATATGGTGTGAACTCCATAGATCTGACAGATGCCTGCAGAAAAATGAGTAGCCCATTTCTGAGTTCACTCAGAACCTTTCTATGAAGGACTGAAAATGACAGCTGAGGCTAGGAGGCAATTAGATGATGTATTCTGAGGGTCTGAGATGAAGGAAACTACAGTTCTGGGAGTCTGTTCACGTCCTGAATTCTGCTTCGAGCTAGATTCCTTTATGGGGTGATTCACGAGCCTGGAGAATCAGTGTGGGGTTATTTCACAGAATTAAAGAAATGGAAGGGTGGTCTGTAGGTCATCTTGTACAGCCTCCCATTCAGAATGGGCCTGCCAAGTTCCCAGTTTTCCTTTTAAATCCATGATACAATGGGATGTCAAAAGATAGGAGTTTATAGTTCAGAGTTAATATAGAAGTATTTTCCTCTTCCTTTTTTTTTTTTTTCCTCAGGAAAGCTTTTGCCATGGGCATGACAACTGTTTAGTGAAGTCACCTGGTAATGTCTTCTGCAGCTGGTCACGTCTTAAAGCTTGCCAGGAGGACATACAATAAGAAACAAGGAAAGTTTCTAAATAGCTTTTCAATTACTTTTATTAGTTGAAGACAAGCAGAGCTATTTTCCCAAAAGCAGGGTAGAGATGGAGTAAAAGGTGTTGTGTTCAATGTATTGTAAAATTAAAGAATGTATTCTCCAAAGTGTGCTTTTGCCAAACTGTGATGGGCTTAGCAGCATGGGGAGAGGCCTTTGCATTCTAAATGAGAAGAAACAGTTTAAAATTACTGTATGCATTTCCAGAAAATATAATGTCTTTATAGCTAATGAGGGTTGAGTGAGACCTATGGGAATCTGTCCAGCCTTGTGCTAGAGAGTTATGACTTGCACATGGGGCCTCCAAACTTGCTATGCTGTCTCATTGTTTTTTGTTTCTCTTGTGGTTTCAGCATTTCCAAAGGGAACTGAATAGGTACTGGTGTTCAGCTGTCCCACTGAACCATGAAAAATACTCTGACAAATGCTGAAATACTACCTGGACGTTCAGTAAGAGTGTCTGACAAACAGGTCTGCTTCTGTACATAGAAACCCAGCAAAATGAACCTGTGACTCCAGATTCATTGCACAGGAACTATCTTAGTGCACAGGTTGTGTCCTTTGACATCATCTCTTATAATTACTTTATTTTGGAAGGCCTCCATAATATGGAAAAGGTCAGTGAAATCATGTAGCCTTCTGTCTCCATGCATGCCTATGTAACTGCAAGGAGAGACTTGTCATTCCTCCAAGATTCTCTGTGAGGACGGTGTGCTACCTCTCCAGATCAGTCTTCACAGAGGTGCTTCTCAACTTCTAATAAGGCTTTGAGAATTTGAAAAAGGGAATGAAAAAGGAATCTTCTCTAACTGCAGAAGAAGGCAATACTCCAGTGACAAGGTAATAGACAAGGTACTACTCCATTGAAAAAATAAGAAGGTAAGGATATTATAAAATATACTCCAACATGTATTCCTATTACAGCACTATTCTGTCTCAGAAAGTGGTAGTAGGAGATACAGTTTAAACATAAAATATTTTAAGCAAGGAATTTACAGGATTTTTATGATAATTTTAGCTAAATCTTGCTAAAGGAAGGCGTGTTGTTATCCACTTTTAGCATATTGCTAGAAAAAATTTAGATCTGTAGGAGTGGGATTTGGTTCAGTAGCAACAGAAAATGATTGCTTGAAGGAGCTGTGAATGGGATCATGACAACGTGTAGGAAAAACTAACATTCTTGATGAAAAAACTATAACTCTTCAGAATAAATTATGCACCCAATGTTACCTTATAAGGTACAATCATAAAGTGACGTATGAAATTTTTTTCAAGATTTTTATTAGCTGAGATGTCTGCATTCCTACTTCATATATCCTACTTACTACGTGTGGAGAATCAGCTGTTTAATACACCTGAAAAAATTTTGAAATGAGATAGCATAGAATAGTTATGTAGAGCATACTACGTTTTCTTCACTGTATTCTTTTAATATTGCTTTAAGGGTTGTCCATGGACATGTGTGGATATGCAATATATTGTTTTTCTATTATAAGATGCAAAAAATATTCATGATTGTGTACTGACTTTTTCCCCCTTCTAGGTAGAAGAACACTGAGTTGTCATTCTCTACAACTTCTCTGTTTCTCCAATAGGATGAGGTGACAAGATTGTGGATTATTCAATTATTTGGATTGCCTGTTTCTGTGGCAGTGTGAAGTAATCAGAAATTTCTTTAAAACAGCTACCTTTAAATCATCTATGTCTATATTTTTTAAATATAACTAGATTTGTGTATTTGATGAAGAGAAGCCATGAGAGGCAGGATTATAGTAAAGGATAGTAAAGGATCCTACTGTAGTAGGATCATTTTTCTCATTTGTACAACCTATGGCTGATATGTGAGTTCAGCAACTGCTCAGACAGAATGAAGATTACTCTCAAAAATCAAGGATGGGATGTTTCTTTATATTGCACATCTGGAAAGGGCTGTTACAGACAGGTTCCAGCCCACTGAAGAAATGGAGTAGCAGTGCTATAGTGTACACTACAAAAAATGGCTTTGAGTCACATCCCCTTTCCAATGAACCTAAAGTGCAGTCATGAACAGGTATTGACTTATCCTTAAAATGCAGTTTATTACCTGAGGCCACAAGGTGAAGAAAGAGACAAGAGGAGCTCTTGGGAACTTTTAGTTCAGAGGTTGTACCAGCAGGCAGTGCTGCCTTTTCCCCTCATATACTTTCCTCACAGAAGCATTCTGTGTCAAAAATAGGCTAAAATAATGCCCAGTGCCTCCAGGCTTCATAATGAGATGTTAGCCACTAGATGTTGCTCACATGTTGCTCATTCTCCCGCTTTCTTCTTTCCTGCTTCATTTTGCTCAGGATGATGCTGACTTTGTACAGTGGTACATTTCACAAGACTTTGGATTCACAAATATAAAGAAATATCATTAAGAAAAGAACGTTTGCATTAAAATGTTCATTATAATAGAAATTACCTATTTATAACCCCTTTGAAAATCCTGTGCACGCAGGGAACACTTGACTCTAGTGACTGGATTTATTTTACACTTGGACTCTTATGCTTAATTTGTTGTTCTCATTAGCTAGATAAAATGTTTTTAGTCCTCTTATGTTTCAGTTTTTCATTAAAAATGTTTATCAGATAGTGGAGAAACTAATTAGATGACCATATTGACTTCTGAAAGTGAATAAATAGCAAAGAAGTTATACACAGAGTGTTGAAAATAGTACCAGCACTTTCTTTATTAGCATCTTCTTCCTGGTTTTTTTTAATATATTTTTTTTGTTTTAACTTTACATATGTCCTTCTTTTATTTCTCTATCACAAGTTACATCTAGCTTTATATATAACTGCTTTTCCCATGGAAATTCAAATATAAATATCTTTAAAATAATCATAGGAGCGTACAAAGCTTTAGCACTGAGGACTTGTTCATTCTCTTGCCATCCTTTGCTACATCTTCTCTCTAAAAATGAAGCATTTTAGTATTTAGGAAAAATTATGTCTGTTAAATGAAGGCATTGCAGGTGTTGTCATTATGCTTCCATTATTCCTCATTTTTGTGAGTTCCAATTTAGCAGTCAATGTGCAGGGAATATTACTGAACATAAATAACATGCTTTTTTCTTCCAAATAATCCTGTTTTTGAACTCATTGGGTTCAGTTGCTTTCCTCAGGATGCTGTTACATTGATATAGATGAGACTCAGACTTTAGAAGGTAGTGCTGTCTCGCCAAGCAGTGAGTGTGGTCAGTTTCTACTCTTACATGAATATGAGTATCTGTAGTTGTCAAAAATTTGAAAGGTGGGCTACAAAAACCGGTAGGACAGAACACTCTATCAGAACTTCAAGTTATGAGTTTAATTATTTACTTAAAATATTAATACCCACCCCCACATACTCTCTATATTTCTATACTTTTATATGTAAAATTTTAGTGCCCCATTGAATTAGAGATTTAGACAATTGCCTAGCAAGAAATTGTTTAACTCTTTTCCCAGTAGTGATAGTATTGATATGAAAAAAGCCTAGAGCCTATGAAAACACAATACAACCAACTGTAAATGTTTTCCTGGTTGCACAACACAATGGGTAAGAAGAATTGTCTCCATCTGAGCCTCTCAGAGCAGGCTACAGTTAAATTAATTGCATGGATGGAATAGAGTTTAGAAAGAATCATTATTGACTTAGCTAAATATCCTTTTTCTCAGTTCTTTCAAGCTTGATTGCAGGGCAAAGCTTCTTCACATGCACTAAAACACGGAGGATGTAGGATAAAAGAGAAACTAGGCTGATCTGAGTAAAAGAAGGGCAAATGGCAACAAGGGGATCAAACTTCCTTGTGTTAACTTTAATTGCCATCTCGCTGTGCAGACCTGTATTTGAGAGGGACAACACTGACTGGCTCATGGGTTCCCAGTAGGAAAGAGTGACTTTGAATGAAACTGACCTCAGACAACAAGCTTTGACAAATGGTCCTTTTAGATGACATTACATTAACTTTGCCTCTGTGTCTGTAGTAGGACGATAACAGAGCATGTGAATTTTATTCATTCATTCATGCTTCATAGAGAGAAACAGAAGCTGGATAAGTAAAGAGAATCATAGAATCATGGAATATGCTGAGTTGGAAAGGGCCGTCAGTATTATTAAGTCCAAATCCTGGCTCTATGCAGGACACCCCAAGAATCAGAGCTGAGTTATGACTGTATTCAAATAAAGCAATCTGTAAGAAACAAATGGGGTTGATTCTCATGGAGCAAGAGGTGCATATTACCGGTCAAAACAGACAAGAGAAAGACATGCAGAAGGGAAAAAATAAGCCCTTTTTTTCTTAATGCAGAATATTTTGCACATCACAGAGGTAATATAAGGTTCATTTTATGTACTAGTTAGTCTGTATTGTAGAATAAAATTTGAATGCGATTGACCATTGCAGGATTGCAGGAAGTAAAGCCAAATTTTGCAAGTATGTATGTGTCTGTGCAACCAATTCCCACCAGAAAAGGAAGCACTTAATATCATGTTGAAATATATATTTGCCTGATAAAAAGGGTAGATAACTCTAGAATTGCAAATACTTATAAATGCATTTACAAAAGGGCATCGCCGTTTCGGAACATGCACTAAAAAGGAAATGAGATTTCAACAGGAAAAGGCACTGATAAGAGGATACTTCCCAGTCTCCTCAGTGAAACACCTAAATATATACAGTATTTTGGTAAACAGAGCCGGCAATATCATATTAAAGCAGGAGAAAATGCTTTATTTGAAATTTTCAAATGCATATCAAAATAGCCTTTTAAAATTCATCCATTCACTAAGAAAGAGGTCTGGAGGCACTGAAGCAACTGATCACAAAAGTACAAGAAAATATTTTAATACTTCTTGAAGATGTATATAGTACAGCAGAAATAAAATAAAAATGCTATGTATGGAAGAACCACGCTTTCTAAAAGTAATATAATTTCCAAAGCTGACAACTGGGTTTATTGGAGAAGTAACTATAATGCTATTTAGTTTTGCTTTTTTCTTTCCTATTTTTTTTTTACAGTGAAAAAGCAAAGAGCAAAATTAGGATGAATTGAGAAGCTTCCCAGGGTAATGAAGAGTAGCACACCATCTGTTTGAACGGGAAAAATATTTGATCAGTGCATGTTCCTCATCCTGCTGTGCAATACAGTGGTAAAGGTTCTTCTAACAAAATGATGCTATGTAACCTGAGTAACGGCAACTGAATTGAACAGACAATAAATGCAAACCACCACTGGCTCCTGGGACACCTAAAATGCTGCCGAGGTATGGGCCAGTCTGCCACATAACAGCTGTGAAAATTATCTTTCTGCCATGATCAGAAATTTTCTGAAGTTAATAATCTGATGAAACATTTTTCTCTTTTAAAGATATATCAGTGGGAAATTTCTTGCCACTGGTCTGGTACAGAAGAACCTGGGCAAAAGGTGATTCAGAAATCTCTGCTATGCTTTGAAAGGAAAGCTGAAGTACAGAGGAGCTGTACGCGATGTATGGGTATGGATTCCTGGGGGTTTTGTTTTCAATTGGACGCAATATAAACACCAGGCATTTTTCTTTTTCCCTGCCCATGTGCCCTTGTTCACACTTACTCCAAACAATATAATGGTGGTGAAAACTATCATACTGCTTTTCATGTAGGTGTTTAACCAGTAAGTATGTAGGTAAATGGTCTTTAAACTGTGTAAGGGCAGATGTTCCCATCCTTTTAAAGAAATGCCATTGGAAGCAACACATTGATTGTTCTTTGGCACCAGTTTTCGCTGCCTGCAGCAGAAGGTGGAGTTCATGCTTCAGCTCATGGCAAAAGTTGTGGGGTATTTGCAGTGGGTGAGGTTGAAAGTATCTGGTCATGTCAGATGCTGAAGTGGCATTGACTGGACAAATGAAACTTCTGAATGAAGAAGAGAAACCTGTACATAATGAAAGTAGCAATCTAACAAGGAAAATGTGAGAAATTTTTGTGCCTCTTACTGGAAGATGGGTGCTCTTCTGCTGGGATGTGTAGTAGGAGTGACTCTTTATCTCAGTTTTCTCTGCTTACTTTCTAAATAACTTCAGACTTACTGCTGTCAGAAGAAGAAAAAGCAAAACCTTCCATCTCCTTTAGGCACATTTTAAGTAAGTTCAGAGTGACACAAAAACCTTGAGGTTTTATGGGCAGCTCTCCCCTTTTCCTGTGCCCTCCCCTGCTTTTCAGAAACACAAAAAAGCAAAACGTGGCTAAGAAAATAAGCCATACAAAAATGAGACAAAGAAGGGCAACAGTAGACTTTCGCAGAGAGCTGGATCATACCATGCTGATAAAAAAGAATCAGCCTGTGTTGTTTCTGGTCACAGACATTCACTTGCGAGGTTGCATTGAATAATCAGTCTCCCCCTCTTCCCCTCATATTCCAAATGTCACATGGCTCCTGCAGGACACATCTGCAGGTCTGGGCAGATCTGCTCATCAGCAAGGGCCTCTTTCAGCAG
Organism: Phainopepla nitens; assembly: GCA_013400175.1. Taxonomy (NCBI): domain Eukaryota; kingdom Metazoa; phylum Chordata; class Aves; order Passeriformes; family Bombycillidae; genus Phainopepla; species Phainopepla nitens. Next base: position 620,388 of record VXBQ01007383.1, read on the forward strand.
CATTTATCTATCTCCAACATATGTGTAAAGACCAGTTCTGCCTCCCCTCAGATGCTCTCAGCAGAACTGTTCTGATCCCTCAGCTGAACAAGAGAGACCTCTGATCTTTCTCAGGATGCAGAGCTGTAATTATAAAACTGTAAACTAGATGTGAGGCTTAATTATAATGTCAAATAGATTGGATTTTAATCAGCTCTCTGGATATACAGTCAGGAAGGATTTATCAGGGCAATGACCTAATTTAAGAGCACGGATTTCAGCTGAATGTTCTGAAAACAATTTGGTTCCGTGCCTGTAGAGGGGAGACAAAAATGCAAACCTCTGCTTCTTAATGAGTAATATCTCAACCATGGTGCAGGCTTTAGGAAAAAAATTAATCTCTGATGTAAAAAACTAAGACAATTTCTGTGCCATGGTGATGGTTTTGGTCACAGACAGAAGAAATGACACAAAGAGAGTTGCCATAGAACACAAAAAGACATTATAGTATATAAAAATCTATTTTTGAGCAAAAGGTACTGCAGGTGCTCAGTGTGAGAGGCAGAAGACTTATGGAAGTATAGTCCCACGTTGGTAGCAGCTGGACTCATTAGCCAGTTTTTTGTCAGGTTTGGTGAGAAATGGAAGTCAGAAGAGACTGCCTTGCTCCCAACACCAAGGTACCACAATCCCTGCTGAGATAAAACTTTTTACAGTAAGAGTTCTGAACTAAGACCCATCACACTGGTGAGACATTTCCAAACTGGTCAGCCAGAAGGCTGTCAGGAAAGGAGACTGCTGGAAGCAGGTGCACAGGTGCTAGGTGGTGCAGGCCCTGGACTGTAGCAGAGGCCTCCCTGTAACCCAGAATGGCAGCAGAACTGCTGCTCCACAGCTGCCTAATTTCTTGTGCAGTGCTGTGCTGAGTACTCAGAGGGAGAAGCCATGCCTTGTCTGCTCAAAGCTGTTCAACAATATCCCTTCTGATCCTTCTCAGCTTCCCAGCTCTTGGCAACTACTTGAAGTATTCTGAATGGACCTGGCAATCTCAAGAAAGTCTTTTTGGTTTTGTCCAGTATGTTTTAAAGTGGTGGTCTGGCTTACAGTAAGCCACCACCATGCTTTTAGGGACCACCACAAATGAATGACTGAGAAAGATGACAAAAATCTAGCCCCTCAAGTGCTTTTAAAGTACAGCAGTGCAGTAAACCCACCTCTCCAAAAATCTGTGTAAAAGCACCTACTGATTTTAAAAATCTAAAAGGACCCCAAATTAACCACTGTGTTAACTGTAATCTGAAAGCATAACAAAGGCATTCCAGAGCAGTGTCATTACAAGTTAATTCTGGTCACATGGTCTTTTGATTAAAGGCTGTTTTCTTCTTTCTGCCGGAGTTTTAAGGATGACATTATTCCTGAGGTTTTTCAGGCTTTCTCTCCCCACTCTATCAAATGTATACTCTCCTAGTTTCTGGGGGGCAGGGAGCATTGCACATCTGCATCATCTTGACCAGAGTGGTGAACACTTCTCCTTGGGTGATTGCTTTATGTGAACTTGTGCAGTGCTCACTTATTTGAGTTTGTTCTTCAAAATAATTGAGTGTGCTACAGGTATGAGATTTCTAATGGGAAAAGAAAATCCAAGGGAAAAAAAGAAAAAAAAAAAGGGAAGGGAAGGGAAGGGAAGGGAAGGATCTCTAATAATTTGAGATATTTTTTTTGGCTATGGTAAAGTACGATGATAGATTGTGAGAGAAGCATTATCAAGGAGAAATATTTGGAAAGGAGAAAATCTGTGGAGGTCAGGACACTTTTTAGGATGTTTAGTTTGTACTTTAAAAGACTTTACATGGAAGTAATCAAGCTAAATGGGATATTTAAGTAACAGCTCTTATACCAGTAAAACTAATATTAAATGGGGTTTTTTTATTTTTAAATGTAAAAACATGACTTAAAGCACACTTTCCTAAATAGTTTTCAAAGTGAAAATGAGTTATAGTCTCTTCTCTAAGATGCAGAAAAAGTTATTTCTTATGTTTAACTTTCTATGCTAAGATACATGCAAGGGGCCTGAGTTATACTCCATATGTTTTCAAACATTTTATACATTAAATTTAAATCTCCATTCCTTGAATGTGTAGTATGAAAAATTCAGAAAAACAATTTTAAAAAGTCAATTAAAAAGTGAAAACAATAAGGTGAGCTACAATTGGTTTAAGAAGGCTAGTAGTAAAGTATAATTCTTTGTGAATAAATAACCAAGATTTGTTAGTTCAGGTTTGCTCTAAGGTTATGATGGATTCCTTTAGTTATTTTCAGCATTGGATTTGAGTAGACACGCTAAGTTTTATGTTCCAGATGACATGGAATAATGACTGCATGTGTCAAAATTAAACAAAATATCATTTTTGTTATGCAAAAAGTAAGCTTGAAAAGCACTCTTAGCAATTATAACCTCTGATATTTATCAAGCCTCTTTAGTAAGATCAGTCACACCAATCAAAATACAAAAATAATCTTATTCTATTCTATTACATATATAAAGCCAATCTAAATATATATCTAATAAGTCAGAATAGGTATGAGGTACTTCTTTGGTAGAACAAAATATTGTATTTTCAACAAGCAGAGGAGTGTAATTTTAAAGATTATAATGTAAAAACCGCTGTATCAATATACCTGCTGTATATAATTTTTAGAAGAACAGTTGACTATAAGCAAGATTGGTTGCAAGTATCATATGCAAAAGTTTAACAAGACTTTTTGGTGCATGTGTGCTTTGTACTCTTCTACTCATTGCTGAAAACTTGGCAACAACATATTAGGAAACTAAACTCATATTTTATCTCTGTGTTGCAGCAATGTAAGTTCTGGAAACCCTAAACATCTTAATGTCATATCAATGACAATTACATTAACTCACTTTACTGGGTCTGAGATACAAAAAATATGTGATTCCACTAAAATTCTTCTCTCACAATTGGATTCTGCTCAAATTAGACCGCAGGTAGCCCTGTATTATAATTAAGAATCATTACTGCCTTATGCTGCTACTCTGATAGTCTGGTAGAAAATGAGTTGAGCTAAACTGTTTGGAAAAAGAGAAATGGGAAATATCTGCTAAAAAATGAAACTACCCACCATGTAAAAAGGCTATCATCCGGCCTTTTGGAGCTGTGGTTGAACAGACTAATGTGCCAGCACAAAGGTTAAAGCAACAGACTGCAATCTTAAGCAGAACAGTCAGGAATCTCAATGTAAAACAGCAAAGAATGGATTTTTTAAATTGCATTTTTATTATACTGCAGAAAGATAAAAGGAAAAAAGAGTGGTAGTTATTGGATACGGAAATTCTTTTGGATTGGTGATTGGCCCTTTAAAATTAGTAGTTGAAAATACATTATGCATGACATGTATTAAGGAAAAATATGCTTTACAACTACACAAATTCTACATCTATGACAAAAATGGTAAAGAATTTTAAAGTTGCTGTCTATGGGTTGTTGACCCAGGCTATTGTTGGCAGGTGGGATCCACCCAGGTGCTTGCTCAGCTCTGCATCCCCACAACCAGTGAGACAGGAGAGAAAAGGGGAGGCATAGGAGTGAGGAAACTCATGGGTTAAAACCAAGATAAGGAAAACACTCACTAGAAAAAGAGTCTTGACTTGGGGCCGTCATTGCAGGATGGTCCCCCCTCCCCTGCTACCAACACCTTCCCAACTGCAAACTGCACCCTATGAACAATCAAATGCCTTTCCATTCCTAAATATTTTACATTGAGAATAGCTCTCTTAAGGTAGATTTCTGTGAAAGTTTGGAATTTTAAGCTATAAAATTGCTTTATATCGATAGAAATGATGGTTTTTAATAGCTAGAGGAATTGATGCAAAACCTAGGTTTCCATTTTTTCTTAAATTTCCAAGTGCCAGTGCATAGGCAATCCTAGACTGTATGCATATGTATGCAATTACTCTCTCACACTGACCAAAAATTAAGACATTCTTTTATGCAAACACACTTGGAAAACAAAGCCTTCTGTATGTAGTTATAAGAGATTTAATACTGCTATGGAAATAACATGGAAAATCTGACACTGCTCCTGAACCCTGTGACAGTTTGCAACTCAAACACTTCCATGTGATTAGTTATAGAAAGTTTTTCGTTATTAAATTGTGGACATTTACTTTCTTGGATCCTTTTTTTTCATGTTAAGAACCTATTGTAGAAAGTTAAATTCCTGTTTTGAGATCAGATGTTCTGGCTGTAGTGTTGACATCAAAAAAAAACAAGATACAAACCTAAAGCAGAGCGGACCCAGTTCTTCCCATGAAGCAGGTGAGCACCACAGTAACGACACAGCCCCAAACACCCTGGACAGAGGTGAGTGCCCTGCAGATGGGTTGACAGGTTTCTTCAGAAGCTTGTGGCTGAAACTTTCCTCTCCAGCAGGCATGCAAAAGGCTGAAAGCTGCTCATCATTCCCATTTCACTCCACATAACTAAGCTGATCATGACTCCAGAAGATGGGAAAGCTGGTTTCAACATCACTATTGTGAATTGTGAGCCATCATCTCATTTCCATAATATTTCCACTGTAGCACAGAGCATGATGGATCAAACACAACAAAATCAAGAAGGCTGAATTTCATAGTCAAGTTCTGGAGTGCTCCAAAAGCACCTCTTCAAGGGCAAGCACTGTTTGGCCTAGTTAAATACACTTTGGAGACTGCTGAACACGTTAACATCTGGTGGAGAGGAGCTGGCTTTAGGGACTGAAGTGAGAAATGATCTATGATAAAAATACATTTGGGACAGTGCAAGCCAAATATGAAAGCCACTCTAAGTTCTCCCATGGCAATTCAGTGTGTTCCACTCTTTCTTGTTTTCTGTTCTGCACTGTGAAGAAAATCAGCTGATGCCAGTTTTATTTATCCTTAGAGGCTGTTTTTCTTTCATGAGCTATAGTCCAGATAAGGATGCTGTACACGCATCTCTTGCTCTTCTAAAAAGGCAAGGTGTTTAACATGAAAAAATATTTTAAAGCCATTTGGGGAATCTAATTGGAATTTCAGGGCTCCATCATCTTCAGAAATATAAAGAATCTTGTCTTCAAGCAATCTTTCAGGAATAAGTTGTATTAATTGGAATTTGCTACTTATGACTTTGAATGATTAATTCAACCAAGACTCTTTGGTCCAGATAATATGTGTTCTGTAACTAGTCCTCATCAATCACCATGGTATTGCAATTCCCCAGTATACCTCTACCAAAGAAATAAGATTAAAGAGAATTCTTTCGACTATGCATTTATATTCAGTCTTAGAGTTGTTGACTTCTTTTTTATTTAATGGAGACAATCATTTTCAGGAGTAGGCCAGTCACCAACATCTCATTTAAGCAAATTCTACTGTCCTATAATTCTGTATGTTTTTGGGAAAGAATAAGTTGTCCCGCAGACAAAGGTCTGATTGCATTAAACTTGCTGCACTGATATAATTGTGATACTTTGTTAATCTGTCAATAATGCACTGCTGTGTTTTTAAAAATCTGTATGTCACATTTGCATTTAACAGGCAAGAGAAATGGTAAAATTTTGGGGCTTTTTTTGAAGTTGAGTGGACAAGTTCTGAACTCCCTTCTTCTCATAAGTACTTACTGAAGAAAACTTAATTTCATTCCATGCTTGATTTAAAGTGTTTTGTTGTAATAGCGTATCAACCTATGAATTGATTCAAAGTAATGTTTCAGATCAAATAAGGAAGGTCATGAGACAAACATTGACTAAAATCCATAGAGAGTTTTACTCCAGAGTAAGATCATGAAGGGCAGGAAAAGAATTAGTACATTTGTAATACAGATTACTGTTTATTACAAATTTTTCACATGTTATTGATTCTGCAGGAGAAACTACCAGGTCATCAAAGATGTTTTTCTCGAATTTTGAAGTGTTATAAAGCAGAGAGTTAGAATTCCCAAACTGCTAAATAAACTATTGAAAAGTCAGGTCAAACCTCACAGCTCTGGAACACATGTTTAAAGACTTATAAGTAACAATGACTTTCAGGAAGAAGTATATTTACATTTAATAATGTGCAGCACTGGACTGCTGAATGTCGGTTGTTTTAAAACCCTATACAGGTCTTCTATTAATCAGCAATAGTATAGTAAATGTGTTGATGTCAGTGCTACGCCTACATTATTGCGAATTCTGCATCATGATATTCCTAGGTTCAGAAATGTCTATTGACATGTGCAACATTAGAGCAGGAATAAATTTCTCTGTTGTGTAGGTAGAAAGTGGAATACATCTGTCACGTTTTCCATCTCCTGTAGAGTTTTCTTTTGTATAGCTCACAGAGCTATCGAGAACAGCATTATCCTCCCACAGCCCAGAGCTCTGACAATACGACCCGAAAAATATTCAGCTCTTCTTTGTCACTAATATTTAGCTAAGCTAAGCTTTTATTTAATAATAAAAATTTCCCTCCCCCTTATCAGTGTTCAAACTATGATATTCAGTGCAAAAATCTAGTTCTTAAGCAAATATCCTACTCCAGCTCTTATTTTAGCATGTTCAGCTTCTGATACCCCTCTTCACAGGCATCTCACAACCTACATGAGACCTAATATAATAACTATAATCCTCCTATCTTGATATTTTTCAGAATTTTCAGGAATTTTGGTGAGTACTTCAACTGTAATGTTTTGGCTTCAAGGTTTATTTTTCCTAAAAAAAAGTTTATTGAATTCCTATTCCTAATAAAAAGGTTATTTGCTTTGTGTGATTCATGCAAATATCAGTGAATTTCAAAGAGAGTGAAATTCTTGACTACTAAATATTTTTGATAAACTTTTAGAAAAAGTTCATTTGATTTTATCACAACACTCATGTCCAAAACCAGCAAGGGCATCAATTAAAAAAAAAAAAAGTGGCTTTGCTTAAGTCACACAGTTCATGTAATAATTCTTCTAATAGAATATTACTAAACAGAAGTAATGAATAGAAATAATTTAATGCTGTTAATTTGCAACGTACAAGATTTCTCCTCACATGGTTCTGTTCATGTTGTGTGACTAATGCATGTGTACTCATCCTATTTGTGAAAACAGGAACACTCATTTTCTGCAGTGTTAAAAGTCCATTTTTAAATGCTTTTTAAAACCTATTTTAAACATTAATATAAAGTCTAATATATATTTCTAGACCCAGTTTGCCTACCTAAGGATCAAGGTCATCAGAGACTAAATCCACAGTTCTATTTTTGCAACTGGACTTACATCAACCTACTGACTCATTAAATAAGGATCTGATTGCATTTAAAAATTGTAATAAAAATAAACAACACTGAACAAATAAGCTCAATCTATTTATACAACAATTATAAACTAAAAGCAAAGAAAAGGAACTGAGAGGTGCTTTATATAATACATATTATCCATGTACATAGAAATAATGTCGGTGGCTATCTTGTGATTTCTTAGGTTTAAAATGTCCTTGTTCATTGCTGAATGGAAAAACAGGAACTTATGACTCCATTCACTGTTTTTAATCCTTACTTGAATTTCCAATTACTGCACCAAAAGATCAGAATTTAGTATCCCATCTTTATCTTAAGTTTAATCAAAGCCGTTTGTATGGACCCTTCAGGGATCTCTGAGGAAGAATTATTGTGAAAATATAATGATTGTTGGAATTAAATTAATTGTCTGAAAGATTTCAAAGTGGGCATAGTAACTTAGTAGATTTTGATTAATTGAATGTAAAGTCTTGAAGAACAACAGACTGAATGGAAATAGACTTTATTACACCAAATCAAATAACTGACAATTTAGCCAATGACACAGTTATTAACTGGCTAAATTAGAAAAAGACATAGAAACCGAATTTATGTTTGAAACAGTGTCACATGGCAAAACATTGGGGTGAAGAAATAAAAAGAAAAAATACAGTTTTCTACTTTTGAAATTGCATGGAGCCTCTGGTAACCATGCAATAATCTAGTAGTGCTGAGAGGCTGGGAGGGAGAGAAAAGGAAAAGGACAGACTGAGCAGAAAAGTCTGCATTTCTTTCCTTTTCAATTTAAAAGGCAGCAGAAAGGAGAATCTCTTACACCACTCCACATTCAGCTACCCAGGATTGTTCCAGTAAGACCTAAAAAATGACTTGTATATTTCTTCACTTGACAGTGGGAAAGTGTTTGAGGAAGAAGGACTTTCTAATAAACCCCTTGAGCGTGGGAGCTGTGCTAATTATGTATGTAAATCAATATTTTGGCATACAACTAGTAAAAAAAAAAAAAAAAAGACACACCAAAATTTTATTCAGCAGCTCCACCATCTAAGCAAGGAATACACAAAAAAATGTGTTTTGCATTTATGAGAATGTTACATCTTCTGAACCATAAATCTTGTTTCTTCCAAAATAGCAGAAAAATTTCCTGACTCTGAAAAACCAAACTAGGCTTTTTAATGTGTAAATTATAACTTGAAACTGGTTTAATTAATGTTAGATAGCTAAAGAAATTATTTCATGCTTGAGTACAACATAATGTTATACTCCAGGTATGAAATTCTGTCATGAAATATTGCTATCGTATTAGAATCTTACAAGGTTATTAGAAAAAGCTTGAGAACATTTATAGATTTTATCCAGCTATTATTTTATATTTAATATAATTTAATATAGAGATCAAATAAAACTTATAATCATATTAAAACCATTTACTTCTTACTGCATTTTTTGCATTTGTAATATTTATTAATATTGTACTACAGCTAATCATACCAACAAATAATGCAGCTGATGTCAAAAAGTATTCCACATTTAATCTGTCTTCAAGAAAATGAGATTTTTTTTTATTGTACTACTCATTGCCTCCTTTTACAAAAAGAATGCAACTGGTTTTGCATCCTATTATTTCACTTTGAGTAACAAAGATACTGTTTCCAGGGATGATGAATACCAAAGGTTGTTACAGCAAGGTGATGTACATTAGCTGTTCTCTAAAATGGATGATAAATATTTGAAATTCCATCTTAGATTCACCCAGAGATGGTGATGTTATATAGCATAACAAAAAGGATAGTCTCATTTCAGTGTATGAAAGGAGCTAGCTGCCTTTCCTGCATATTCAAATTTGCATGTCTATGGAATCTCATGTTTTGACTTTTCAAAAATCTTTTGAAATACTTTTTGTATTGTATTTTTAGATAGTGACAACAGTGTAGTCCAAACACCACAAATTTATCAATTGTGTCGATATGAAATGTCTCAGATTGGGAGGTTGACTTTTGATGAGGTCAGGAGTCTTTGGAATCTAAAAGAATGACAGTGGATTCATTCACAGTTCCTCTTCCTAATCATTGTCTCTTCCAGAAAAATGACCACGATGGCCAGGTTACAGCCCTCTACAGTATGTGCTACTTGAACAGCAAAAGATTACATAGCTTCCATGTACAGTACACAGCCTAATTTTTAGTCAACATTGTAATGCAGACATACTGGAATAAGAAGACAAAATCCTTCACACTGGAACATTATGGGCCCTTTATCCTTTGCTACACTGATGTTCAAGCATATTTGCATGTACATATGTTACTGAAATCAGTGTTTAATCTGTGTGCTGAATTACTTTACAGACTTACACTACTTCACCTCATTTGTCATAGTAGAGCCAACACTCTTTTTCAGACTTTGTCATTACATTTTTTTAATTTTGCAGATGTTAAAGGGAATTTCAATAATTCACAGTAATCACTTATATTGCTCATCTGTAAACACTCAACTCAGACCCACCGGCTATGCTGTATGATATATAGAAGAGTGTAATTACTGTTGTTGATAGTGTTTGTTTCTTTTGAGAACTGGTTAAAAATTATGCACTTTGGATACTTTAATTTATCAGCTATGAAAGTTATGTTGGCCAAAGCAATCTGAAAAAATGTCTTGATCAAAAAAGGGAAAGCAAATGTCATATTAACACATTTAAAGTGTATAAGCCATTCTGGAATTTGTTTAATTTAGTATATGGGAGTTTATTCTAAAGAATGTAATTGTGCTCCTTCTGCTTATATGGCCACTGTAATGTGATGTGTTATTTGCCATCAGCAGAGCAGGATAGTTTTTCTAGCTGTCTCTCTTTGACAGAAAGACAAATTTCTTTTTTATTATTTTCTTGTCTGGTACAGATGAATATACACCTACTTTTCTGCCCTGTCTCTATTCTGCTTCCATTAGTTTACAAGCAACAAATGCGGCATTGTTCTTCTCTAGTTTTCCCACTCTAGCAAATTGAGAGAATTGAGAATTACTCCACCATTTGAAAGAGCTTATACAAAGAAAGGCATCAGCTGGAGAAAAAAAAAAAAGAAAAAGAAAAATAGGCAGTGATTTCTTCCTCAACTTTGCAGTGAGAGCAATGTGGGTGTGTGGTAGCCACTACACTTCTGAGCTAAGCAAACCACACACGGAAAATGTTGAGGAACAGGGGCAGGGCAGGGCTCATCATGTGCTTCAGAGGGAGCTGTGGGGCAGAGGCTTCACGCACAAGCAGCATGTGCCTGTGCTTACTTTCTGTTTGCTGCTTACTTTCTGTTTGCTGTTTAGCTGGGTCTCAGGAAGTGTGGTGGCCCAGAAGGGAGGGTAGGGCTCAAGTGTCTCTCAAACTGGCAAGAGGTGTCAAGAATAACATGGATTTTACAGGTATGTTGGTAACTAGCAGAAGTCCAGGTTGGTTTCTGCTGTTCAAGAGAGTCCTTGCAAACCTTGAGATGGTTTTATGAAGCCCACCAAAATGAGCACAGTCTTGGAGACCATGACTGTGTTGATATGAAATGGAGACCAGAGAAACTGTAGCCTAAGAAAAAAAGGGAGACTCAGGGAATCTGGTCATCCCAAGGTAGTTACAGAGAAGGTAATGATACTTTCTTCACAAGAATCCACAGTGGCAACAGGAAATGGGCACAAGTTGCTTTAAGGGAAATTCCACCTGGACTAAGAAAATGTTCGTTCACCATGAGAACAAATATATGTTGGAATAGTCTGCCCAGAGAAGTGATGGAATATCCCTCACTGGAAATATACAGGATTGTGCTTTACAGAGCACTAGGTGATTTAATCTGGAGTTCAGTCAGACGATCTCCAGAGATCTCTTCCACTGTAGACTTTTTTATTATTCCACATTTCAGTGATTCTATAGTTTTGCTCCTTGGACTTATATCACCTGATAACATGATAGGCTTAGACATAAACCACAGAAATGAAGGTGCAGAGCTATTGCCAGTGGCAAGCTGAATAAAGCATGAAAATACATAAAGTACTATGCATAAATTCTATTAATTATGTTTTCTCAGGTGTTTCCAATGGTTAATTATTTGGCCCAGTTTTTACTGGGAAGATGAGGTTACTTGCCTGGATGCTAGAACAAGTTAAATATGAGGATAAGATTTGTGCTTGAAATGCAAAGGAAATTTGAATCTCTAAGCAAACAAAGAGCAGTTCAAGAACTGTTCAATTATAAAGCAGCCTTCAGAAATGTACATCATCTGGAGTCCCTGAAGGAACTTACACCTGATTGTTATTCAACAGGAACTCCAGTACTTTTATTCTCTAGAATGGTATGCTGCATAGACCCAGTATTAATAGAATGACATTCAGCTGAGACATAATAACCAGCCACTTCATCAATACTTTCAGATGTTTCTAATCTTTCCATCAAAGAGTCATCTGTGTTTTAGGAAAATGATATGCTAGGAATGACAGATGCTTAAAGCAAAAGTGACCTCCTTCATATTGGATGTTTCATTGTTTCATACTCTGAGGTTCCTGTTCCTCATCCTGTATTACCACTTACATTAAGATCTGTGTATGTGATTGTGTTTATAACTAAGATGGGATTATTAAAAATAAAAAGTTTTGCCTGGACTCCAGTTCTATGCCAGTGTAACTTATTGCCCTAGGTACTCTGAAATTCATGTACATAAATCATTTCACCTATATTACTTATGGTATTTCCACATTCCAATTCTTAAACATGATGCAGACTTTAACTTTTTTCCCAGATATTTCCATTTTTGATCTATTTCTAATTGCTGACAGCTGTATTTCCCTCATCTATTTATTAAAAAAAAGAGCCAAAAAAAAGTGTATCAGCTTACAACTACAACTTTCAGTTGGACAGGCTTCCAAGACTTCTGACGCAGGACAGCAGTTTGTGTTTCATCCTCATCATACTCTTATTTTGAAACACAGAAAATGGCCCAAGGAATAAAGAGCTTGCTGATTTCATATATTCCTAGTGTGCATGCTGAAATTCTGGACCATACCTGTACACACAATATTGTGTCTGTTAGCACAATATAAAAAGACTTAATATTCATAACAGTATAAGCTTGAGCTACACCATCAGTAAACTCACACGAAAAGTCCTCAGAGCTAGTTAAGGGAAAAATTGATGAAATACTATGTCATAGAGAAAAATTTCTCAGTTTATTTAGTTTAAACTGAATCGGGACAGAAACAAGTTATTGATTTATAAACGACATAAAAAAATGTGCAATCATCTTTATTATCATAGTCAATATCAGTAATACAACATATAAATAACAATACAATACACTTTCAAAATCTATCAAGCATCTAAAAATGTCTAAATATTTTTTTAATAAGCAGTCCCCACATTTTATAATCATAAACACACAGAGATACAGATATTCACAGACCTACCATCACACCCATGGCCTCCTGAAAGGATGTCTGGTTTACAAGCACCATTGCTCCTTCAAAAGCACCGGTTACCCTGCTTGCATTTTGTCCTGTAAGACACGGATGCTACAGGCTTATAGGTGTCTGTGTTGCTCTGTATAACCTATTAATTCACAAGTTGCTGAGAAAGCACCTCATGAATTCTTCTGCACAGACAAACCCGAGGTGTGTGTGTCCCTGTTTTGTTTGCTAACTGAACTGCTGCCCTATCAACTGCCTGCAGATCAGGCAGCTCATGGTGTCTCACAGGGAGTTTGTTTTTGCTGGCCAAAGCAAAGAGATGATGCTGGTGGGGCAAATTCTGGCAGTGTTAAACCAAGATGGCTGCTGTTTCCACTCCAAGGTCTCTGATTCCTGCTTTGAATTTTCATGATGCTTTTATACTGCTTTCAAGGTGAATCTATTCTTTGTTTCTGAAGTTCCCTCATTACTGTTTCATCCTGCTGTTGGTGGTCTTTCTCTTACACATGATTAGGTTTTGGCAAACACACCTTTTGTTGTGTGTTTGATACACGCACACACTGACTTCATATTCTTGCTAACAAAGTGTGTTAGCATTTAATACCAAAAGATTAAGATTATAAATCATAATAGAAAAGATTTGGCAAGGACAGACAGACTGAACATTGTCACAATGGAATAGCTACAAAAGACTCCTGCCAGAAGTAGGTAGAAAGACTTCTACTCAAAAAGACATTCTTAGTCTGGAATAGAGCATGTGCATAATAATAAGAATAACACCATTCTTAGCACTTTAAAATCCCCTCACTTGACTATGGCCTGCATGTATGAGAAGCTTCTGTGTTGTGATTACAAATATAGGATGTCTGAAACATGAAAACAAACTCAGAAGAGATATGGTGTGTCAATACATGTTCATGTCTAAAAACCTCAAACAGGTGGCTTAAATGTAGTTGCACTACAGATGGCACTGCAGATATAGCTTAATTCTTAACTGCATTGCTTCTCTTTGTCTACCTGCTTGGATATCCCTTTTTTACTTACTTATCCAGCCAAATGGATGATGAAAGGAGATATACCTTTATTTTGTTTGTTCTTGAGAATAAGCCCTTTCCTTGATATGACAGAAGTCATATTAGGAAAGAAGGAAAGGAAGAATGTTTTGCTTCTGTTAAAAAACCTTTCTCAGTTTTATTCAGTATAATGCACCAACCTATGCTGTCGAGGCTTCTCTGATTGTTAAGAATACATTGGGCTGGTAAATTTCTATTCACATTGTGAAAGCAATTCATATCACAAACTTATTTTTCTTAGGACTTATGGGTCTTCATGGACATGAGTTGTGTTCAGCACTAATTATCTAATTATATAATGTGAGATACTTACATAGTTTGAGTTGAAATAACTTGCATCATGGATTATACTAGTAAGAAGAATTTGACTCTCTACCTTCCTATAAACCAATCTGGAGCAATTTGAACATCTGGAGACATAACACTTTAGCATACATGCTAAATAATTTTTGAGTTACGTACAGAAACCAGAACATTTTTTTCAGTATTGAAAGTTTTTACCATCATCTTCCAGTGGTTGGCTCAACTCATAGCCTTGACTCTTATATTATATTCCACTATAAAATCATCATGTCCTGTTAGGATTTTTACAGCCCTTGATGAAATAACCCATTTTAACTTATCTAAGAGAAGTTTAGTTATTGTGTGTTGGCACCTCTCTTACAGAGGTGATTAAATTGCAACACTTTAGCTAACATTGGGTCTTTGGGGTAAAGAAAGAAAGCAAGTTACTAAAAAGAATTGGCGCTGGTATCACTGGGTTTCACAGAGTGACTGCCTACCCAGCTCAGCAGTGAGCTCTGTTATGCCAACAGTATCCTCACCCTTCTTAGCAGTCTTCCCTGCTATATAGATATCAAACACAAAGTGATTTTCATGAGCATTTCAAGGAGATGAGACACTTCTGATTTAAGGCCCATCTTCCAGTGCTTGAATTATGAACACCATAGCTGGAAATTTATCCAAATCAAAAAAAGAGCCAAATGACAAACAATCCTGTTTACTTTGAAGGATTATCCTTCTGTGTGTGCAGACAAGTGTTAGCTTATCCTTCTCTGGCCAGAGAGCTGCATGGGACACTGAGATTTTGGTTAGCAACCAGAATTTACACTTTTCAAACTCCATGAGTTCCAAGATGGGGTGCCCTCCCCAGTAAAGGCCTACACTGCTCCTCTAGGACTTTCCATTAGATCCTGCGGTATGAGTTTGATTTCACACACTTAGGTATCTACTTCTCCCTCATGGGAAGAAAGCCAAAATGCCTAATAATGTTTAATCAAATATGAATTATATTAGTAATGTAAAAAGAACAAAAATGGGAATACCTCCAAGACATAATTACTTTAGGACGTTCTATCCTAAAAGCAATCCCAAAACAATTTCTACAGACTCTTATAAGAAACTTGAGTTAATAAGTTTCCTTAAATTCAATGCTGATAAAAGAAATCCGAACAGACTTAATAAATGTATACAGCTATTGGATATCTTTTGAAAATGAGAATGGAAGATTTTTGAAGACCTGAATAAAACAAAAGATTGCATGTTATGAAGGTGTTTGGAATGACAATATGATTTTTTTCACATCAATATCAAGATAAAGATGCTGTTGAAAATAATGGTGTATTTTCACATATGAGCACACTGTGGTACTAAGGTTCATATGATGGAAACAGCAACCAGCCATTCACAGATCAGTGCGAAAACACAAAATTGTCAAAGGTGCCACTTCTTTGCACACTGAAAAAATAGATAATATACACCCCATGGGGTGGAAACATCTAAAGAATTCAAATCTACTTCAGTTGCTGCTGAAACAAAACCAGACTGTAGATGTTAAGGCCCTCTGGCCTTGTGGGTTTATTTCATTTTAGAAAAAAATCATTGAACAAGTAAGAACACTTACTCATTACCAACAAATATGCTCCCCATGATCCAAAAAGCAAACAAAACTCTAAATCTAAATAGAAGTAATTTATATTCTTTCTGGTTGTATTTCACAATAATATGGAATTGATCATTGAATATTGTCATGCAGCTTTTTATACCAGCTGGAACACTTTTGTCAGTTTTCTTATACTGCCTTTTGCCAAGCATTTCTTCCTTTAAAATATACAAATTTTTTTTTACCCCCCAAAAAATAATTTTAACATTCCAAAATTAATTTCATTTTTGTATTTGAAATAAAAAGATGAGATGAAGAGAAGTCTCAGGTAACAGCAGATAACTGTATTCTGCTGTGAGTCCTGCTGTCACAGGAGTTCTTTGTATCAAAGTTTTGCTCTATCTGTCCCTGCAGGAAATTGAGAGAACAGTTTGAATTTTTACAGAGTATGTACAAAAAAAAAAAAAAAAGGAAAATACATAAAAACCCAAATGCACATATTAACTAGGTTTCCTAGAATTTGCTACTAATTTCAAGGTGTACAGGTCTGGAGATCTACAGTGGAGTTTGGAAAGAAACAAACTAAACTTTGTGAAGAGCATAGATGCATTGGCCTTATTAGAGAGAAGGTCTATAAGAGGTAAAATTCCAAGAGCAGGGGTGCTTCAGAAAAAAGTATTTTGTGCTTTTGGATTTTATCCAAATAGAAGAAAGTGACATGATTTAGAGAGAAAGGTTATGAATTAGAAAGGAACATTATTAATTTTTAGTACTGAGTATTATTTATTAGTACAGAGGTATTAAAAAAGCAATCTACAATCGTAATCCTTTGAAGAAAATTTATTTAGCAGCCAAAAAATAATGCTTGTTGAACCCTAGAAGAAAACTTAATTACTGAGACTGGTTACCCTCTTCCCATACAATTATTTTTCAGTGAAATTCTTGCCTGTCAGAAGTGCTTGCCAATTTGAGCCCTCAGCATGCTGCCAGGTCAACTCTGGTTCTTTCCCTCTATTCATAATGAGAAATGTCTTCTAAAAAAGTATTCTTCAAGTTCTGTGCTTGCAGTTTGTAAGCCTAAGTTTTGTTCCTAGTACTGGTGGTATCTGTCCCCATTCTGAGGCTGAATGTCTATTTCTCATGAGGTACTGAGAGACCACCAAATTGAGGCTTGTTTTCTTTTCATTTAAGTTCCAAGAGCTTAGCAAGGCTGCCAAGCTGACATCCAATTGATGTTATATCATGAAATTAGTCTTTCTAATCACTGAAGTGTAATACAAACTTGTTCTCAGAGCAAAAATAACAGGAAAAGATTTCCATGAGGCTGAAGGAACTCATGGAAGTGGGGAACTTTTGCTTGATAAAGCAATCAAAAGAAACTAGTGGCTAAATTTCAGCTAGACTTCCATTGTCACTGAAAGGAGGAAAATAGTCTTGTCTTCATTGGCAAGATAACATATATGCTCATAGGTGAAAAACAAATGCGGAAAAGACATCCTAAAAAGCTCCTAATAGGAGCAATTACCTCTTCTTTTTGGAATCCTTGCAGAATCCGAACGATCCTGAAAACTCCTCCAAACCACCTCACCTAATAATCTTCTTCTTTATTGAAATAAAGTTTCTCATGGCGGGAAAAGTAGCTGTTAAATATGTCTGCAGGAGACAACAGTACTTCTGAAGGTGAGTGTAGACTATATGCCACTGACAGGGCAGAGATGAGCTGTATGGGCTGGCCTGGAGGTTTGCCAGCAGAAGATGAGCATTTCATTTGCAATTAGCAGTGTTACCAGGATGTTGTGTTAATTGTAAAAATCACCTATTAAATATTTCAGTCATGAGCGTATTTTTTCATGTAAGGGCCTATTTAAGTCCATACAGTTCAAAATCTAACTAGTGAGGTTTCATTTGGCAGTAAAAATCCTGGATAGGACCCAAATATGAAGCCTTTATGCATGTTAGTCTTCCCTAGACCTAGGGAAATTGATGTTATTTTAAAGCATATGAGTCCATGCATTTTTATTAGCATGCGCTTAGAATACTATTTCACAGTTAGCAGCTACCAGAGACACATTAAACTTGCTTTATAAATATGATGTCTAGTCATGATCAATGCTAAGGAAGATGCCTACGCTGTTTGCAGCTTGACACTTGCAAATAAGCTATTAATTCAGATGTGCTTACTAGTTTGTTGTGCAATGTCTGAGTTCACCCAGGCAATACCACTGAAATTGATTTCTCTGTGGAAAAGAACAGAATTAAAGAGATTCATCACATGAATAAGTACCACACAAGATGGCATTGACATAGCCTGGCAGTGGTGCTTCCAAAGGTAACTGGGGCTTCTTTTAATTCCCCATTCATACGTGCTCTGTATGGACCACTGACAGGAAAAAAAATCATCTGCCTATTACCCATATTCTGTACTGAGTAGGACACCTTCAACAGGACACCTCAGACTTTCAGATGTGGATCTCACTCTTTCTCAGACTTTCTCATTTTCCACTAACTTTTACATACATGGGACAGTAAAAAAGGATAATGCTAAAAATACACTGAAATAAATTATGTTCTTCCCTTAGTCAATAAACAGTCTGTTCTCTAAGAATGACAGCTGGAGGAAAAATTAACAAAAAAGATATTATTGTTGACTTGCACTGAAATAATTGCTTGCTATATCAGTGATACAGCAATGTCTGTAGTACTGTGGATGCAGATACCTGACCTATCTGACTGTAATATGATAAAAAGAGAATTTGGTAGAGAAGAAGAAAATGAAAATTTTAAAACACTTGTTGCTTCTATATACCTGCAATTGTATGTCTTCCTTAGACATACCAAGGCAAATTTCCTTTTTCCTCCATTTTCAGTTAGAGTTGCTGCCTTAGAAATGCACTTTATGGACAAGTCATAACTGGCAGCAAAAGCTGCTCTTTGAAGTCATCTGTTTGGGTCTTCTGACCCTGAAACTTGCTGTGATATGTCTAATGTCCTCTCACCATTTCAAAAGGAGTGTGATGCAACTCTGGAACTGGTGATGGATCAGAAAAGGAGCTCATCTCCGTCTTTGGAGGTTTATAAGACATCCAGACATAACCATGGCTAGCATGATTGAGTGAGTGATTGTCTGCCTTGCAGTGGGATATTGGACTGCATGACCCCAGAGGAAGAAATAAATACCTTCTTTTTCCAACTGTTTTTGTTTAAGCTTGGAATTTAAATCTTCCCATAGGGCATAGTCAGACAGAAGGTAACACTGTGAAATGAAGACACATTCTTAAATGAAAAGCAAAAAGGAATAATGAATATTTTCAAAATACAAACAATGCCTAATACTTTGTATTTTTCAATCTGTGTCTCTGAGTAGTGCCCAGGAAGGATGCTGAGATAGGAAATTCTGGGGTCTGTACCAAATGTAATCTGATGTAATAGCAGCAAAATGATCCTAAAATGTTTTTCTGGAGCTAGTGATTATGTATGATTAATAATTGAAGTGGCACGAATATAATGACTTAAAAACTTTTCTTCTGGAATTTCACAGGCTGCAGTTACAGTTTATTCATGAGTCTGCAAACTTGACAACCTGAAAATCTGAGTTATAATAGCAAAGACATTAAAATAAGTGAGTCACAGGATGGTGTTTGCTATGCTGAAGACATGGCTTTGCTTGTAGAAGGAAAATGAGAATGGAGATGAATGAGAGAATCTTTGTACTGAATTTCTACATAAGCTAGAAAGTTTAAGACTGTTTCAAGACTGGCTTCTGAGACAAGTTCTGTAATAGATTTTTACTCTCTTAGGAGGTATCTTTCACTACAGGAGCCATAAGCCACCACACATTCAATGATATTTTAAATGGATGCCTATTTTTTTAAGAAGTCACAGTCAAGGAGAGGAGAAGAGAGAAACTTTTCACTCTGAATTTATCATGAAAGTTTTCACACTCCATTAACTGGACTAGACTAACAATCTTGCCACACTAGAAAAAAGGAGTTTACTTCTAGGTTGAAGTAGGTTGAAATGATGACTCCAGTGATGGTTTATTGTCTCTCCAAAGTCTCAGTATCTTTGATGGACAGTGAAGAATCAAGAAACTCATTTTGAATGCCCTGGCAGCCAGGAGGTCCAAGAAGAACTATTAGTAGTTTAGGTTGGTGTATAGGAGAAGTATTATTATGTGAACATAACATTAAATGTGCTGAAGTTATTATTGTGTAAATCCT
Organism: Phainopepla nitens; assembly: GCA_013400175.1. Lineage (NCBI taxonomy): Eukaryota > Metazoa > Chordata > Aves > Passeriformes > Bombycillidae > Phainopepla > Phainopepla nitens. Next base: position 640,269 of record VXBQ01007383.1, read on the forward strand.
TACTCCAAGTGTGGCATTAATGCAGACTTTTGCATTTAGATAGGGAGTGGAAATATCATTTCACAAAAGCATCAAACTCAACTGTGCCGTAAAATTTCATGACCTGCTTTAGACAGTAAAAATTAGAAAACAGTAGAAAGTGCCTGTATGCTGCAAATCTAATTAATTTCTAGTTTTTCTCTTTCCTTCTACACAATTACATATTTATTACTATGACAGTAGAAAATTAGGTGAAATATTCAAAACTACTAGAATGATAATCACAATTTTTTTGTTGTGCTATTAGCAGAAATATCTTTTTTTTTCCACTTGTAGGCATTTTCTGTAGAACATAATTTTCTTTGACATGAAGAAAACTGGTTCTAATTTAATATCTATACCAATGGATTTTGAATGGATTTTTACATTAATTTTCATAGCAAGTTACTTAAGTTTTTTCATGCTTATCTGAACAGGCATTTGAGCAGTTATTGTAATTCACTTCTTGTTATTCGAACTGATATTTTTATTGTCAAGACAATTAGCAATTAATGAAGTGGGAATTGAATCCACTAAAGATCAGAGCGGATTTTCTTTGAACTAATTTATGAGGCTTTAGATATTTTGTTCAACGCCCTTTTTTATTGATAAAATTTCTTGCTGTTTCTTAATAATACTGAACAAATGACAAATCACTAATTGCTCATTACTATATACTCCTGTGCACTTCAACTGATAAACTACTGGAATGTACCTATGCTGACATAAACAATTCTTTTAGCTGCAAATAATAACAATTATAATCATCATCATCATCATCACCAGTTCTGAAAGTTAGATTTGGAAAGGGGGAAATGATAAAAGCATCATTGTTTTTTTACAGAGTGGCTTACATTTGTATATACGTATCTCAGGTATATTGATCTATATTATTCTAGGTAGTATAGAAATTGTAATATAAGAGAAAATCCTATACAAGGCAACCTATGATAGTAGAGAGCAGTTATAGATGATGAATGAAAAAACAAGGCAAGATGGGTGAAGAGAAGCAGGAGGTATCATCTGGAAACAAATAAGAAAGATTAGATATTAATTTTTCCGGGTAGTTGAAGAGATGTGCTATATTTCTGCTTTTGGTTTCTAAGAAGACAAGTGTGTAATTGTTCCTGAAGATGGTGGGTAATAACATGTTTTGGATCCATTTCTGCTGTGCATGTCCTATGCAATCAATTATTCACGTGCTTCCAATGCAATTGACAAATTTGTTCAAATGGCTACAACGCAAGACTCACTTTGAAATAAAACATAGAGCTGGAAATGAGTGTGCGCATGAAACTGGGTAAAAAATTTCTCTGAAGATGAAGGACAGAACCTGTCCCCAGGTTTTCAGGTTGTAGTCTATTGCAGTGCTACCTGAGATCTCTAAACAGTTTCTGTTCCCATTCTGCTCTGTGTGAATACAAGCAGATCACTCTTTCAAGAAGGGTGACATTTTTATATCATATTTTTCAGTTTGATTTTATTTGTTCTCGAGGTCTTTCATAAAAAGTGTTTGTATTTAAGATAAATTTCAGTGGCATTTTCCCCCACACAGGACTCTACATCTGAGACAGGTCAACCCTGGTTGTGTGTATAGACATGAACAAGAGGCTGGAGAATGGGACAATTCTGTGGAAAGAGCGCTGGGCATCCTGGTCATCAGCAAGTTGACCATGAGCCAGCAGTGCCCTGGCAGCCAGGAGGTCCAAGCGTGTCCTGGGGGCATCAGGCACAGCATCACCAGCTGAGAGGGGATTGTCCTGCTTTGCTCTGGACTGGGGTGGCCTCATCTCCAGTGCTGGGGGCAGTCTGGGATGCCACAACATTTATAAAACCCCATTAAACTACTAGAAAGTGTCTAAAGGAGGGCCACAATTATGGTGAAAGGTCTTTTGGGGAAATGGTATGAAGAGTAGCTGAGGTCACTTAGTCTGTTCAATGTGGGAGGGACTGAGGGGAGACATCATTGCAGTCCCCTCATTCCTCATGAGGGGAAGAGGGGAGGCAGGCATTGATCTCCTCTGTGGTGACCAGTGACAGGATCCAAGGGAATGGTCTGAACTTTTGTTGTGGGAGGTTTAGGCTGGATATCAGGAAAAAGTCTTTCACCCAGAGGTTGAACACCAGAACAGCCTCCCCAGGGAAGTGGTCACAGCACCAAGACTGACGGAGTAGAAAAAGCTTTTTGACAACACTCTCAGGGACATGGTGTGACTTCTGGAGTGTCCTGCACAGGGCCAGGATTTGGACTCAATTGTCTTGACAGGTCTCTTCCGACCCAACATATTCTATGATTGCATGATTCTGTGAATAATTTTACATAACTAGTAGAAAATATTTTCCTTTAGCATTCTTAAAATTCAAATTTGGTAGAGGGTGGTAGGGAAAAAATACTTGCAACATGCAGCTAGATTATTTTTTGGTCTACTGATAGACATTTATAGGTGCTTGTAAGAGAAGGAGCACTATATATATAAGTTGCAGTGCACCCCCTCAAAATGGAGTGGCCAAATTAAGAAAGGATTTGAGTTTCTCTTTGTCTCCCTTAAAAGGTGAAAAGCCAGAACTTTCTTTCCCAATTTGGATGCGTGCTAACACAGGACATCTCACAGAACCTGCTGGACTTTACCTTAGACCTGAGGCTATCTGGTTGGACCAATGCCAAAAGTCCCGCCTGAGCTATTACTACTAAAAGCATTGAACAAAGGAACCTCATGCCATTTTTGGGGTGTTTTAGCAGAGACAAGGATCTCCTTGCCCCTGGCATGTCTTTTTTCTCTGTAGAGTTTATTTTTGTCATTAATAAACCTTTTTCTGTTTCCAATATTACCTCTGATGTCATCCCGTTTAATTTTTATGCCATTGAGAATTGCTGGACAAAACCCAAAAGTGATAAACTCTCTGAGAGCTCATAACACCTGGCTCAAAGAGTATTTTATCATTACCCTCAGCAGTAGAAATAAGTATTGTTTAGCAGAATGATAGTAAAGACACTTCTCTGTTTGCTTAGACACTATGAGAGAGTAAAAGAGAAATCCTGCATTTTAATACTCTCAATCTTACTCCAGCCTTTTCTCAGGAGGCAAAGTGCTGCCATAAGGATGCTCTTGTGGGAATTCTAGCACTGGCAGTCCAAGGCATGAGTGCAAGACTGTGCTTTATCAAGAAGTTAGGACACAGCCAGGCCTCCTCACCTCAGAGTTGACAGGGCAACAAAGCAAAGATTTGGGGCAGAAACTTTCTTAGAAAATGTACCTCCTAGAGCCGTGCAAGATTGTAAACTCAGAAAAGTAGCATAAAGCTATGTATGTTTTCTTACATACATTGCATGGAATTTTCTTTTTCACAGTTTCTGTATAAAGTATTTATAGTTTTAGTGTATTTTTAATTTGTTCCCTCTCTACCTTAGACAAATAGCCAATATGTTTTGCCTCTACCTTTTTCTAAGAGATTGTTAAGTAACTTTCTATTTTGTTTATCTGAATGTTTGCTTTACAAATCAATGCAGGACGTATTTCCTGTATTTGGTGACAGTTTGGATGAGCAAAACCAAGAGTATTTTGGGGACCAAGTGAAGGATTCTTGCTCCAAACAAACATTCTGAACAAGCATGACACCAAACACAAAGAAACCAGCAAGTTTAGCACAACTTGCATATGTGTTCTGGCTTGAATTAACAGGTTTGACACCCCAAATTTACAATTTTCACTGCCTTGTGTGTTACCAACCATTACTTTCAAAAGCACATGGCATCTTGAACCGCTGTTGAAAGCAGTCTTTATTTTTCTGTATTCAAAAAAGAAAAGATAAGAAGATATTTTCTGGCTTTTATGCAGCGGAGAGAAAGAAGCAGAGAAGACTTTAACCAGCAGGTATACAATTTGTTAACCATGTCAATGATCAGAAAAAGAAACTTGCTATTGGGAGGAAAGACTTAAAACCAGAAGATTTGGCAAGGACAAGGGAATAGCTTCAAAATGATCTTGTATCTGGGAATGCTAAAAATGCCAGTGCGGGACAACACCACTTCTTATGCCAAGTGTTGTGCATCTTCTGCCTGCTTTAGAAGAAGAATTCCTGTGGAGACATAAGAGAATCTCAGACATGCCCAAAGCTTTTTGTTCCAGTGAGGCAGGCAACAACCCTCCCGTAGGACGAACTAAGCCGAACAGACCCTGTGTCCCTGTGTGTCTCTGTTTGCTGGGATGAACAAAGCCAAACAGAGCTTGTGTCCCTGTGTGTCTCTGCCACCCTGTGTTGTTAGCAAGGTAATGAGATAAATCTACATTTTGCATTTTGCCTGTGGTTTGATGGTTGCCTTGGTAACCTGTATGCGTACATTCACGCACCTGCAAATGATTGCGTCACCAAGTAGAGAACATGAAATCTTGTGCCTCCTTCACCTGAAGTCGCACACTTTGATTCAATGTCAGACAAAGTCTGCAGTACTGGTTGGTCAATTATACTATTCTTCACACACAATTGCATTCTTCTTCACATATAAAACATAAACACTTGTTCCTCTGAAATTTACTACTCCTTTTAATGCATGGACTGTAAATTTACTTTGTAACATTAACTTACCTCGTAGTATTATTCATAAAAGAAACCAAAAATATTCAAAATCCAATGCATTTGTATATATTGACATACAAGATTAATACAAGCATGTCTCTATTCCATGAGCTACTACTTGCTTCTTGTTGCCATGACAATTCAGTATCTTAATATCCTCAACAAAATCTACTACAGAAAATAGATCTATTCCATGGGCTAGTTAAAAAACTGGAACAACTCATCATCCTACATATAAAATGAGAAAATCACAGTTAAAGATCAAAAGCAGCCTGATGAATCAACAAAATACCAAAGTATATTAACATCTCAGGTATATTTAAATTGTCAGAGAGCAGCTCTTCATGTAAGTTCAATCTTTAGACAATTGCCTTCAGGTGTGAAAAATGACAACATGATTTGTTTGTTTTTTTTCGTTGCAGGCCATCCACAAATTCCTCTATTTGTCTGGTAATAATTTATTTAGTATTATTTTATATAGCTGGAATTTTCTACCAATTAAAGCAAATCCAAATTTCAGATAAATTATTTCAGAAGGACATTCTGCAGGGAAACTTCTGTATCTGGAGACAGTAAGTGATAAGTTTCAAACTAGATAAAATAAAATTCACACATGTCATGGTTTAACCCCAGTGAGCAACTAAACACCACACAGCCATTTGCTCACTTCTGACAATCAGTAGGAAAACTTGTAGGTTAAAAAAAAAGAGATGCACAATACAATTGCTAACCACCCTCTCAGTGATGCCAAAATCCCATGCCTGAATTGCGATCAGCCCTCTTTTCCAGCTAACTCGCATAGTTTATATATTGGGCACGACATTCCCTTGTATAGAATATCCATTTTGCCAGTTTGGATCAGCTGTATCGATTATGCTCCATCTCAGTTTCTTGTGTACCTCTTCATTGGCAGAGTGTGGGAAACTGAAAAGTCCTTGATTTAGGGTAAGCATTGCTCAGCAACAACTGAAACATCAGCGTGCTATTCAGCATCTCCTACTGAATCCAAAATTAGCACTGTACCAGCTACAGAAAGAATATGAACTCTATTCCTGTGAAAACCAGGACAACAGAGTTCAGCCACTGTGGTGGAGATGAATCATAAAGAGAGATTTTGGGGGGTTTGTACCAGCCAGATTTTATTTCTCCATTGCTTTCTGATTTTCATTACACGTCTCCATTGCTTACTGCCTAGTGGCAAAATGAAAGAAGTGGCAAATCAAAAAAAGATTTACTTAAACTTGTGTTAGGTTATTCTCAAGGCACTACCTACCAAACCTGCCAAACAGCTGTTACAGTTTTAACATCTTTACACCATGCTGTCTTAACTCCTACCTTATTCTAAAACAAATTAGCTGCAGTTGTTGTTAGCAGAATATAGGATTTGGAATAACTTAGCTCAATTTAAAGGCCTTTCCATCTTTCTTTTTTTTGGCAATGTGCTTTCCAATAACAGTGAACCTCCAGCCTTTTTGAAATACCATTAGCACTATGCATTCACAGTCTAGGACATGACTATTAAACTGTTCCGGCCCAATCTAGATTACATAAATCTTCAAAATAAGAAATAGATGAGATTTAGATTACAGTCTTAGACTGAAAGCAATAATTAAGATTTCTTTTATAAAATTCATATTTATAAGACAGACATTGCTTACAGAATTTCTAGAGCTACAGGTTTGTTTTCAAAAATGTTGGAAGAAATCTTGCTGTCGGTCATAGGATGAAGTTAAATATGCATACCAAGGTACTGCTCACACAGGGAGTTAAATAAACTGAAGAGTCCAAAAGGATATGGAAAAAACTCTAATTCATTCCAAAAGTTATCAGTAAAGATAAGAAATAGAAAACACAAAATATGTCTATGTAGTTTGCAGGTCATTCAGTTTCCCTGCAGTTACCATTTAATTCCAAATACAGATACCTATGCTAAAATTTTGTATTCTGAAAATTCTTCTGCCTGTAACAAGCCTTCTAGTAGGTGACTTGTATTCAGAGGTATCCAACCAGATGTCCATTTGGAAATACCAGAAAATGTCAATGGAAGTTTAAATGAGTGTCTGCAAGATAAGGGAAGCCCTTAAGCTGATAAAAATTAAGGTTAGGTTGAATGGGGTTTTGAGCAACCTAGTCTAATGGAAAATGTCCCTACCTATGGCTGGGGTGTGGAACTAAATTATCTAATTTAAGGTCCCTACCAACCCAAATCAATCTGTGATTCTATGACTAACTGCCAGTCAGAAGGAAGGACTCTGTGAGTTAGAATAACATCTCTAGAGAAAGATATGAAGAGATATGCTGTGTTGAGTAGGCATGATGCGAAGGCCAAATATGGATTGAAGACTAGAACACATGACTGGACATGGGCCTCTTTAAAGAGGTTTAGTTTGTAAAAATAACCCCCACTTTAATTTACCAGCCAAGCTAGAAGAGGCAAAGTACAAGCTTGGAGATTTGCAAACTCAGATTTGCAAATGTTCTGGAAACAGGTGCTGCTGCTGTTGCAGCTGCTGCAGGGTGATAAAGCAATTTTATTCTAGAGGAAGATGAGTAGAACTTCTGAACCATGGTTCTCTGTCAGATGCATAGAATTTGTTTTTCTCCGGGCCCTGCTACCTGTGAGAAGGGGATCACACCTTTGGGAAAGAGGAGGTGAAATATTTCCTATGTGATTGCAGGAATACAACAATAAACTTTGCTAAATCAGTGCACTGATAACAAACCTGACTGCAGAAGCAGCTTTAAGGAAAACCTCTCCAGGATTGACCACAAACCCCTACAGAACATTTGAACAGTATGATTTGATGCCAGTGGTGAAGCTATCTTAACTGTAAAGTTGACACTGATAGAACAAATATAATCCAATATCCCCAAAGAGAGTCTCTACTAAGACAGAATAGAGCTGAGATTCATGCTTATTTTATACCCATTTTTCCATCCCACTTACTCTGTTGCTCAAAAACATTGTCTTATTCTTTACTCTGTCATGTTTCTGTCTAAACAACTAAATTGTTTTTCTTTCCAAGAATGTAAATGATCTGGGGAGCACAGTGAGTGCAACACACTGTAATAGTTTCTTTCGAATCCTATGACATTTCATAAAGGCTGAAGTCCTTGGAAGATACAAAGATCTGCGTACCAAAAATTGCTCTCTCTTCCAGAACTTGAATTTCACCTGCTCTGTTCAAAGACATTCTAAATGGAAAACACAATTACCATTCAGTCTTTTTCTTTTCCAGTGACATAGTTTCTGTTTCAAACTATACCTTTTTGTTGGTCACCTCTCAATCAGCTTGGCCAGGTTTGTTGTGGTCTTGCCAGTTGACATCAGAGCCATGATCCTTGTTTAGTTTAATTGTGTGCCTTTAAATAACATCTCCCATGGATTCAGCTGATGTATTTTAAAGATGTGAATCCTAGCAATCCTCTGCAATAGCTGTTAGAAGAATACACGAGTTGAAAATGTGCTTTTGAATACCTGTGAATTTCCAGCCCTTCTGAAACAGCCATTAGCACTGTCTCTTCACAGTCTAAGACAAAAGTATCTGACCATTAAGCTGTGCCATCACAATCCAGATTGCATAAATCTTTGGAATAAGAAATAGATGAGATTTAAATCACAGTGTTAGACTGAAAGGAGTAGCTAATATTTCTTTTAAACTGTTCATATTGCCAAGTAAATTAGGCATTGTTTAAGGAATTTCTAGAGCTACAGTTTTATTTCCAGAAGTGCTGGAAGAAACCTTGTTGTGCCGTGGGATGGAGTTGCATACAAATATCAAGGTGCTGCTCACACAGGGAGTTAAACAGGTTGAAGAGCATGAAAACATATGGAAAAAAACCATGATTCATTCCAAAGGAGGTCAATAAGAACAAAAGACAGAAAACAAAAAAATGCCAGCGCAGTTTACAGCTCATTAAGTTTCCCTGCAGTCACCATTTAATTCCAAATGCAATACATACAACCATGATAAAATTGTACATACAGTTGATGCTTTTAGAGATTTGAGTACTAACTGAAAAAAAAAATTATCAGGCTTGGTATTTAAAGTCTAGTTATGACTTTTATATAGATTCTATCAGAGTTTTTTGTTTTCTCTACTATGTACAGTGTGCTTATACCTCTTTCTGGATTTCAAACATTCTAGGAGTACATTGAAAAACATGATTAGTAATTGGAATCCATTTGTTTCTTGAAGTTTGTCATTGAGACTGATCAGCAACAGCAATTATTCACCAGCTCCTTATTTCTTCAGCCAGCAGATGAAAAAAAAAGTTATTGCCTTGGGGCTGCGAATTTCCTGGAGTCCATGAATCTTCCTAGTATAATCTGGTTCATAAGTCTTTCTGGTGAGTCTGGAGATTTCTTATCATTACACCAAAAACGACTCACCTAACAGATTATCTTTCTGCTAGCTAAACTGTGAGTCGTCCTCTGAAATGTAAATGTTATGGGAGACGGTGCTGAATAGCTCTGAGCTGAGCTCCATGGAAATGCTGGGTCAGTGACCGAAGGAGGAGACTTGCACTCAACTACATGGATTTTCTTGAGGTTTCCAGTCACCTAATGGAAATTTTGACATGACAAAGACAAAGAAAAAAAGTCAGATCCTGTAATACTTAAATCCAGAATAAGCACTGGAACACAATAATCCAAATTTATTTTCCCTTGGGATATGAACTGTATGTCATGTTCTAGGAAATGCTAGGCCATGACCTTTCCAGTTCTCATGACAAAATACATTAAGGTGTGTTACAGTGCAATGGAGATAGCTTTATTTACATTTTCACTTTGGACATATATGATACAATTAAATTTTCATTTTAGTTTAGGAAGCCTGGAAAAGCAAAATACACAGTATAGTGCATAAACAGCAGTTTGGGTATTAAAGGGAGTTAGTAACTACATATCTCTATTTTACGGTAGAGTACTAGGTAATAGGACCCTGCAGCTTCTCTGGTTTTCTGCATGATAACAGGAGTGCAGAATAGTGGGAGAAACACAGGTTCTGACTCCACTTCTCTGTCCAGCTCCAAACCTGAAATGAGTGTGATATTCCTCTACAGCCTGCCCAGAATAGGACTCTACAGTTTCCATAATGGAGAAGAGAACTGGACAAGGAAGAAATGGAGAACTTCCATCATGCTTTGCTTGAATTATTGGCGCTTAAGTCAAATTAAGAACAAAAGAGCTCAGCTTTTTCTTTCTCAGCAAAAGAAAAAACTTACCATAAAACTTCCCAAGATAAAAAAAACAAAACAGTAGAATGCACTTTCATTATACCAGTACACTTTGATTAGTTGTATCCTTATGAGCTTTTTTCCAAACCAGACCAAAAAAATGGATTTAGCTAATCTTCTTAGTGAATAATGGACTTTCACTGGGAGAAGAGAAGTTAGACAGACAGCTCAGCTGGAAGAAATATGATGAAAATATATTTGACACTCAGAATGTCTTGATTAAACTAGCAAGTTATGTAAATTGGTTCATTAAGCAGATATTACAACTTGGAGCATCTCAGCATGTTTTATATAATGATACTCAATTACTGCAGAGTAGCTCTATTCTGTTGTAGAGAATAATATCTCATTTCCAGAATTCAGACTGGTAAACTCCTGCATTCTGCCAGAAATGGGTTTCCCAATATTTTGATGGATTTACCTGATGCAAGAATTATGTTTTTGTGCTTTAGTTTCATTTGGTTTTTTTTTAAAGAAATTATGAGAATTGGTTGTCTACATCTAAACAGTGTTAGATTTTGTTAGAAGATGTAATAGAAATACTTATTATATCAGATATTTAAAAAACGACTGTCTAATAAAAATTATATCCTTGTGCTCTGTTTATCTGCAGTGATTGTTACTGCCATTTTTCTTATGCAAATACTATTTTGATCTAAGATATTTTTAAATTCCCAAGTTACTCGTGGGAATTAATATTCCAATTAGTAAAAGCAGAGATGAGCAACACTTTTACATTCATCTTTCTTTTAGTTCTTGATTCCAAGAATAAAAAAAAACTCACAACAGTTAGAGCTCTTGTGTATTGTCCAGCACTCAGCCAGATAACCATGGTACGCAGTGGGTGAGCAACTGGCTCATGGGCTGGGCCCAAAGAGTCACAGTGAATGGGGTGACATCAGACTGGTGACGTGTCACTAGTGGGGTTCTGCCGGGCCCCATCCTTGGCCCTGTGCTCCTCAAAATCTTCTTTAATGATCTGGACACAGTACTCAAACAAATATGGAATAAGTGCCAGGGGCACTAAATTGGGAGGAGCTATTGACTCCCTTGAGGGTAGACAGGGCCTGAAAAGAGATCTTGATAAATCAGAGATGGGCAATCACCAACCCTATGAAGTTCAACAAGGAAAAGTGTCGGGTTTTGTGCCTGGGATAGGACAACCCTGAAGGTACAGACAGACTGGGGAATGATGTTGGAAAGCAGTGCAATGGAAAACAACCTGGAGTCCCTGGTTGAAGGCAAGTTGAACATGAGTCAGCAGAGCCCTGGCAAGCAGGAGGGCCAGCCATATCCTGGGTTGCATCAGGCCCAGCACCACCAGCCAAGGAAAGGGATTGTCCTGCTCTGCCCTGCCCTGAGTTGGCCTCACCTCGAGTCCCATGTGCAGTTTTTGGTGCCACAATATAAAAGACCCATTAAACTATTAAAGAGTGTCCAAAGGAGAGTGATAAGGATGGTGAAAAACCTTGAGGGGAACCCGCAGGAGGAGTGGCTGAGGTCACTTGGTCTGTTCATTCCGGAGAAGAGGAGACTGAGGGGAGACCTCATCACAGTCTACAACTTCCTTGCGAGGGGAAGAGGAGGGGCAGACACTGATCTCTTCACTCTTGTCTCCAGTGACAGGCCTTGAAAAGAACAATATGAAGTTGTCTCGGGAGATTTAGGTTGGATACGAAAAAAAGGTTCTTTACCCACAGGGTGTTTGGGCACTGAAACAGGCCCCAAGGAAGTGGTCACAGCGCGAGGCCTGACAGAGTTCAAGAAGGCTTTGGTGTGATATTCGGGGTGTTCTGTGTAGGGCTCAATAATCCTCAGTGATCCCTTCCAATTCAGCATATTCTATGGCTTTAGTCCTGATGAACAAAATTTTTGAAGACCTGAGGGGCCTGTATTTCACAATGAAAATGTTTTGAAATACCCAGCCATTCACACCATGCAGCAGTTGCTATTGAAACCACAGAAATTCCCTCTTCATGCACTTTAAGCAACTGTGAGAAGACTAGCCATCACTTGCTAAATTCCCTTGAGCTACGGACCTGTAAGTGATGGCTCATATGGCAGACAGAATATCCTCCAGGGCTGACTTTACTGCCTTTCCTAGAGCTGTGGCATGACCTCTGTCCAGCAATAACTTCCAAGCACCACCAGTATATCCAAGTGATCAGGAACAAGACTGTGTCTCAAATATATGAGATGACTCAGGACTGCCTCTTTCAGCTGAAGGGGAAACCTCTGTCCTTTCCCTCAGGTTAACAGCTCACCACGTGTAATATTCTGCTTTAACCTTCTGATGTGTGCACTAAGGGGACAAATGCTGAAACAAAAGTTGCTGTTCAATTGTGTGCACTCATTATGCCACATCAGCTCCCTGGTGAAGTCAAGCTGGTGAAAGATCTGAGAACTGGGAGGCTGGAGCACTTGGCTTTGCTCTTGATCTTGTGATGAGAGATTCTGTCCCAGAGACAAGACTTGCATGACCTTTGCTATGGTTTCTGCCATCCTAATTGTGTATTCCCAGATATTTTAAAAACACAGGCCTGTTGGTAACTGACTCATCAAGAAACATGGCTGCTCCAAAACCAACTCTGTGGATCTTGTGGCTAAGAGGATTCATTCTTGTCACATAGCTGGATATCAGTGTTCAGAGGAAACTATGGAAAAATCCCACTGTTCAACTGGTATGTTAAGACCAGAGGAAAAGGACATCTTTCCTGACACTTGCAGAATTTAAATACTGCAGTCCTTGAATAAGGAATTAAGAAATTCCTTTATGTTTACATTTAAATATAAGGACTGAATTGTGATAGCAAAGAAGGTATTTGGATGGGTTTTTTTGGTATGAATAGCAGTGACTCACGTAGAAAAGGAAGGGAATCTATAAGCTAGGATACAAATATTTTCTCTTTCCTCAGCCTGAACAACCCTCTACTCTTTAACCTGTGCTTACATTCCCAGGGCATGTATCATCTTGCAGAGAAATTACTCAACCTGTGCAGAATTAAAAAACTTAAAAATAAGTGATGGAATCTCTGTGTTTTCATAGCCCTGCTATCTATCTCTATACTTGGCTTCAGAGTACTCCTAGTCCTTCATCAAAATGAGGCCAATCTTCTTTTCCACTGGACAGTGATCTTTGACTGGTATTTGTTGATATTCAGCTATTCCCATTTCAGTTTGGTCATATCTACAAGGCAGCCCTGAGTCCTCCTTGTCATCTGTCTCTTATTGTCTTAAAGTTATTCCATTTCCACAGCTGTTGAAAATCAGCACTTAGAAATTGGCCTGATTCAAAATCCATTTATTTCAGAAAGCCTAAATTTGAGCCAGAATCATGAATGGAATTTCAGAGCAGCTGCACCTTCCCACCTACACAGTCATAAATCAAAACAAGAACAACCTCACATTGTTGTTTCACATTGTGAAAACACATTTCAACCTCAGAGATTTTGAAACCTAAAGGAAGATTAGCTAGATTTTGAGATTCCCCTTTACTCTTCCTACAATTGTAGGCATGTACAGACATATAACATGGAGAAATTTCAGAACTAGAGAACCAGCAGTCACCTTGTCTTTTTAAATATATTGAAGATATTCAATTTGCTTTATACTTCGCCTTATAAACTGATAGCAAAGTGAAAAAAACACTGTTAACTCTCTCTCTTCTATCACCATTTTGACTTGAACAGCTTGACATGAATCCTCACTATAACCTCTGGAGAGGTGCAGCCATCTTTCTGAGCAACCACTGATCAATGAAACTGGTTTGTCTCTGCTAACCTCACAATTAAAGCTCCTGGCTGGTCTGATTTGCAGATGTCTGATGGTCATGAACAAGGCCATTCAGCTTTTCTCTCTTGTGTTGAAGTGACCTTGATTCTTTTCATCAAGTAAGGAGCTGCAGTTTTCTTGCTTTCTTCCTCCAAGACCCAATATCAGGCTCACTGTTGATTTGCAAATCAGAAGAGAAATACACTAAAGGTCTTATATCTTTAGAGCAATATTTCCCTTGCATTCTTTGAAAATATTCTTTTGATTAATGTGTTTCCTTCCTTCACTTTCGCTATTTATAGAACAGAAAAATGAACAAAGAATTGGTATTTTAACTCTGTTGTTAAGCAATGGCTTGTTGATCAGTAGATATCTGAATCAAACCACACTTTTGCAACAGGTTTCAAAAATGAAAGCATTGCATCTCAGCTGGCAAACTGCATTCCTTCACTCTTGTGAGACTACACTATTAAAAACAAACAAACAAAAAACTTCTGAAAATAACACCCTCCCATAAAAAAAAAAGAAAAGAAAAAGAAAGAAATGATAGAGAATACTGAAAAAAATTAAAACTGTGGTAAAGAGGAGGCTTCCAAATTTTACCAACTCCTTGTAAATTACATTACAATGTTGGTAGATAATTTTTCAAGTGCTACTGAAGTACAGAGGTGGAATTCCATGTTTTAGTGTGGTTTATCTCTTGACTGTTCAGATCTGTGAAGGCTCTTACATACCATTTCCATGTCCTGCAAAGCAGCAAATGTATAACCCGGAATTAGAACAAGGTGAAAATATTGCCTAACTCTTAAAAAACAAAGGCAGAATATGTCATGATAGCATGTCACCTTCAACATACAGAAGAACTTAAAATACAAGCCAGAATATTACATAGATAACGGAAGTTATTTTTCTGGAGGAATGGTATCAGCATTTCTGGTAACAACTCCCAAATGCTTTAACTGCTGAAGAATGTGCCTAGACAAATGGAAGCTATTTCCAGTTGATGTGTTCTATATTATGACTAACCATGGTAAATTACAGTGGAGTTCCTCATCTGCATCACAGAGCATGTACACCAGATGACATACATAGATCAAGGCTAACACCTAATGAGAAGCATCAGTGTAAAACAAGAAAAGAGAAAAAGGAAACAAACATCTCTTTGACTGGAAGCAGAACAGAAACAAGTCATATTTTGGCTCATAATCTTTGACAGTGTCTTTATACATTAGGCTGAAGATAACTGCTGAACAAATAATTAATGAAATGTCCCAGTTGCTTTCTGCTATTTCCACTGACTCTAATTTTTAGGTAGAGTAGTCATTTTTAATCTCTGCATATTCTAACTCAACTAGCTGGATTTTCCAGCCATAACAAGAAGGAAAATAGATATTTCACAGTAGTTTTTCTGTATATTTTAGTCATATTTTTTCTTATTCACTCTTTCTCTCAGAACAAAAATGGTTGCCCTTTTGTCACACTGGTATGTAAACCATGAACTGTCAGAAAATTATTTTTAATTTTTGTCAGAACTGTTTGTGTCTGAGTGTTTTTTTTGTTTGGTTGGTTTTTAGTTGTTTTGGTTTTTTAGATTTATTTATGTTTAAAATATTTTGTAAACTACTCTTTAATTTAGAAGGAGGGAGGGAGGTCTATTATTTAATTTTTTTTTTTACTTGATGTATTTGGTTAAATAAAGATCCTAAAAAAGAGTGACCAATGAAAAAAGCATTTAATCTTTTCTTTCTTGCAGTCTTAAACGAAATTTCTCTTCCTGACTTTTTCACCAGTAGGTACCAAATTCTTGCATAGTTTCTAAGTAATTATGATCTGATCTGAAAATACTCAATATTTCAGTCTAACTTGTCAAACTTAAAGCTGTTTTCCAATGTGCTGTTCTCAGGCACAGGCACACAGAAGAGCATGTCTATGGAAAAAAGTTCTTTCCATTCAAACAATTTACTACCTCAAGCCTGATATAACCAAATGGAAAACACTTTTTTACTGTTCAATACTAATGCTTTTTTTTCTCTATATAGGTTTTTTGGGAACAAAATATCTTTATTTTAAATTAAATAATTGTCAGTATTCATAACAGATTGTTTTTTTTAAAAAAAGCAACCTTTTTACACCATACCTTTTTGAGGGAGGAAACTGAATTAAGAGCACAATGCATTTTCTGGAATAAAGCAAAAGTCATTAAAGGAAATGAAATTCAATGATAAAATATCTGGCTTGGAGCACACACATAAAACAGCTATCATCATATCATTACATTTTTGGATAAGATTTATTAGGTGCAAACTATTTGTTTCATTATTCCAAACAAACTAGACATATGGGAAAGAAAAAACTTTTAACTCAAAAGCGTATGTAGAAAGTAAGAGGTTTTAAACTGTTGAGAAGAATGTTTCTGAGACTGAGTACTTGGTCTTTGAAGACACACTCCTCTTTACATTCATTACATTAATTGTAACACTTAATTGCATTAATTTTTATCACGGTAATTTAAGTCACACACATATGCAAATTCAAAATTTGCAGCCTGTTAGAAGGCTGTGAAAATGCAGGGAATAGAGATGCTCATTGCTCAGTGTGACAATGTATTTCTTGGTGATTCATGAACCAGCCAGCTTCTAGGGATAAATGAATTCTAGAATGAAATCCAGGATTATAGTATGCTACTAGGTGAATTAGATGGAGATCTGTTAAATTCATCTGGTATGCAGAGGTGATTATCAGTTTGAAAAAATTATCACCATTCCCTCAATCACAACAGCTGTGAGGGTATGGAGGCCTCTTCTGAGTTGACTGGACATTCCAATACAGATCTGGCAGTGATGGAAACACTTGTTGTAACTGACCCCCTGTTTGCGTTTACCGAAAATGGCACACCAACGTCTATTTCTTGCCCTCAACAACTGCCACAGGACATTGCTAAGGAATAGGGGAACTATATATGATATATTTAGCCCTAATATCTTTCTAAGGGATTTCAGTGCCAAGAGAAACTTTTTTCTGTTTAACACCACCAGACAGATTTCTTTTCTATGGACTTGTCAAACCTCTTCCGGAATCCAAGGAAAACTATAGCACCTACAACATCCTGTGTCACCAACTTCTGCGTATCTATCTTCACTTGTGGGGAAAACTTTCTCTTTGTGCTTGTTTTGAAAGTTTCTCATGTTTTTATTTTATGCCTCCCAATTCTTGAACAGGAACCCCGCTGCTGTGTGACACTGCTGGTTTTGTCGACATGTATCATATTTGTCTTTGGTTGCCTGCTTTCCAAATCGATCAGTTCTACTTTGCTGACCTGCTCTTCATTCTGTATCTGTGTAATTTATCGTCCTTCTCTGAACTTTGTTAATATCCTTATGGAGATGAAAGAATCAGAATTTTACATTTTTCAACCTGTTGGTGAACCATGTAACCCAGAGGCACCATTCAAAAATACAAGGGAAGAAATACAGAAAAGACCATAGTGCTACTGAATAAACATTTTAATTTTAAGATTCGTATTGTCTTGATGGATAACTGCAACTCAAAGCTTATCATCATTTTATATATGAGATTACACTCTTTTCTGTGTATCATTTCAAGCTTATCTGAGTGAAATTCATACACAAATCATTATCATGTCATTTATTCTCTGAAGGCCTCTAAAATTTGCCCTCTTTTTTGCTGCTCCAAATAATTTAGTATCAATCAGGTATTTAGCCACCTCTTACCTTGCATTCTTTTTCAAGCTGTTTATACATATGAGGGGTAGCACAGATCCCAAAGTTGTCATTTTTCCTTCCTTGCAAGAACAGGCTGATCCCTCACATTGTTTTATTTCCTGACTTGTATGCAAGTAAGGGCCTTACCTCCTGACTTACACAGCCTTGCACTGCTTAGTTTACTTTAAAGCAACTGGATTTTATCCATTTGCTTTTAATCCCTTCAGAGAACTCTAATGGATATAAGAAGCAGGACTTTGCTTTACAGATATACTGTTGACTCTTTTCCATCGGGAAGAGCTCATATCCATCCATGAGTCTGTTGTGTTAATTCTTCTCTTTGTTAAATTGCACTTTTATTCTCACCAGAAACTTCTTTGTTTCAAAAGCCAACAGTATTTCTTTTCAGGGCTACAATAGCTGTGATTCTTATGGGGAGGTTTGAGGAAGGAAGTTGGAAGCACGAGAAAAGAAAAGAAAAGAAAAGAAAAGAAAAGAAAAGAAAAGAAAAGAAAAGAAAAGAAAAGAAAAGAAAAGAAAAGAAAAGAAAAGAAAAGAAAAGAAAAGAAAAGAAAAGAAAAGAAAAGAAAAGAAAAGAAAAGAAAAGAAAAAAGAAAAGAATCTGCTCAGCTGATAATTTAAAAAACTGATGATTTAAACTGATGATTCAAACCTATTTGGGAAAACTTATTTAACACCTAGCATTTGAAGCTCAATCTAGTATTTAAGATGGCTATAAGTTCTGTTTGAGAGATACTGCATTTTTTTCACAATACTATTTAGGGTCATTACAATCAACAACAATTCAGGCACCACCAAGAGATGAAAAATATGATCGAAAATAAAAACAAGATCAGAAGTTTCAATTCTTTCTGCACTGAAAATTTATCAGATGTTATTGTGTTTATTTATCTGCCAATCTGACAATTGCAGAATGGCCTCCTAGCCTGAATAAACAATTAATGAGCCAAGCCTTATGATCTAAAATTCTTTGTGAGAGCTTTCATGCTTTGATACAAGTTTGTATTGGACTCTACATTTTGCTGTGCTATGACAGTTCATGTTTTCTTGCTGCATGGTTTCAGTCCTTCTTAAATACACAGGACACTACTCATTCACTGGAACTAAATGGAAGACAGGAAAGATGCTTGTAGAAGAATGAAGGCCAGGATAAAATGGCCAGAATATCATTTACATGTGTGGTTAGGTGTAGTTCAAATAAATAAAGCCTCTGTACTGAAGGACAAGTTTAAAAAACCCGACCAAACAAACAACAAAACTTTTCTATTGAGACCTTTTACTTCTCTCGCCAAGGTAAGCCAGAATTTTTATTACTTTGTCAGAGTGATTTATTTTGAAACAGTAAGCTAAAATGTGCAGAATGTCTGGATGCTGTTTTTAACTTCATTGCCCCAGGGAGTGTGCTGGAGATGACTTCTTAACCTGACAAGTGTAATTAATATTCAATTCATTAACAGTGTAACAGTATAATAACACAGAATCTGAGCTGTTTATTTTTCTCCATATAATGATAATGTTGGTAGATGTGTAGTGAGTGACTCACAACACTGGTCTCAGCTGTGTCTTCTCTGTAAATCTATAGGGCCTGTTACTGATTGTGGTGCTGCGGCGAGTCCATTTCATGGACTGTGTCTGGGAGGACATGCATCAGAAGCATCTATTAGAAATCTAATGTACAATAACAGCTGGGGTAGCCTGGAAGTCCTATTGCAGTGCTGAAGCAGTCTCATAACAAGACACTTGGGAATCCAAGTATTGTGCACCAAATCTGGAGCATCCCAACCCTGTCAGAGAGCCAGACCTGCAAGCCTCCAACGAAGTATTAATAGTGGAGTATCCTAGAAGAAACAGTTCAAGGTGGGAAACATGGATGCTCAGACTTGTTTTATGCACTGTGACAGTAGCGAGCATTCCGTGTGCCTGTGGGGGATGCCTGACAGACCCACTGAGAGGACACAGGAGAGCATGTTTATACATTAATGTTGGTCACACAACAAGTGCTCCATCTGTGCCTGTTGATTTCAGTGGGGATATTTCTTCATCTCAGTCTGCATGTTTGTTTAGTGGGCATGCAGACTGGGGCTCAGATACTTAATAAGTGCTTGAATGTGACATAGTCTTCAGTTGAAAGTGAGGAAGAGGTTCATTGTGTGACTGCCTATGATTTGTTTGCTCTGTAAATTCATGTTGCTTCTTCCTCATAAATAATGCTGCAGTTCTGTAATCTTGCAGAATGGGTATTTTAATATTCCCTCTTTACAGCATCACTGCACAATGAGCCTGATTTTTATCAGTAATACAATACACAGCTATTGATACCTTTTAATTACTTCCAAGACAGTTAAGTAACATTTTTCTTTAACATGTTAGTATTTGATGAAGGAAAAAAGCAATTAATAAAAAAATTACTTAAGAGCTTAATTGAGATAACAACCTTCTGTTTAATAGAATTTTACGTACCTAGAGAGTGATTTATTTCTAATACATATTGTGTGCTTGCTTGTTTGTTTAATCACCTTGCTGGTTGCTTTATATTTTCATCTTTGAGATGTCTAAGACTGAGGAAGTGTAAAAGGGTCTAGCAACTTAGAAATAACTGTGACTGATAGATCTCTATAATTTTAAGACTGAATTTAGAAACTAAGTAAGCAAGAATTTCCAAAAGAAACCTAAAACCAGTTTTCCCTCTTGTCTCTATCCTGATTCCTCAAAAAACACTGAGGTAGAACATGGGCTCTAGAACCTACGTTAGCTGTAAAATTCCATCCATGCAGCTTAATAACTCACTAATGAGACTACAAGAACATATGGAAATTTACCATCGCTTGTAGAAAAAAAACCATTTATTCAGTATCTTTTGGTAAACTGAGGGATCTATTTGCAAAATGACATTTTCACTTAATAATCTAATGCTACCACTAGGTCATCAGGTTTCTTAGTCATTTAGAGTGTTCAAAGTTCACAGAAAATTTAGGCTAAAATGTTCAGTTTCCTGATTTAAGCTGCCCAATTTTTTTTTTCAAGTGATAAAGATGTTTCTGAAATTCTACTTGATGTTCAAATTCTTATTCACCAATTAGGTTTGCTAATTGAAATAGCCATGTAAGAAATATTTGAGAATCACTACAGGAAAAACAAGGAGAAACCTAAAGTCCTAAATAAAAATTTCAGTCCTGGACTTTGTTAGGAAACTTAGCAAAAGAAAATGTTATCCAGTTTCTGAGTATAATTTAATAATGGCCGTTTATCTACTTGTTTGGTTCCAGCATTGTCATTTGATTCAAATTTGTTTTTCTTAGTCTGGAAAATCAGTTGCTGTAAGATAAGCTGTCAGGTTATATGGTATATTGTAGCTTTGGAAAAAGTCTATTTCCATTTTTACTTTACCTTCATGGCTTCACTTATTTTTCCTTCAAAATCTGTTTTTTATTCCTGTTGGAAAAATACTAATGATCCTGTAGTTAAAAATTTTTTCCTGTCTTCTGACATGTAAATCCGGCATTTTTTACTGCGTTGTCATATGGTAGCAACCTCAATTTTGTTAGAAATTTTCATTGTAAGACCACAACACTGTGTTAATCAGAGAACTCTAGAATGATGGCAACTGGCTTCTCAAATAAATCACAAATATTCTTTCTTTCTATGCTCATTGTGTCATAGCCAGTAGAAAGGCAAACATTTCTGTGGTTATTGCATCCATTATCTATCTTTCAGAGCTGTAAGATATTTTAAATCAGATGAATAGCAGTATCTCGGTTCTGTGGCAGGCTGGGACTTATCTCAGGATACCTTCCATGTAACCCTGCTTGCACTGCTGTATTTGAGAGAAGCTCTGACTGGCCTAGAAGTACTAAGATCACAGCTCCATATCCAGACTGGCATTCGGATGCCTAAGATGAAATTCTAAAGACAATTTAAATGCTCAGTGTATAAGTCTTTAGAGCCTCTTGTAGCCAGACCCATCTAACTCTTGAGGCACCTAAATTTCTTAGGAGCATCTCCACTTTTCTCATCAACATTCATGTTTCTCTTCTGAGAAAATGAGCTCTGACCTTTATCAGCTGTACTCAGAGTTGCCACCATAGTAACAATAGGGCCCAATGGGTTCACAATTCTTATTGTGGAGGTGGGATTTTACCATCCTGGTAATAATATCATCAGGTAAATGATGCTCTAGTTCAATAATTTTTCTGCTGACTTTTGTGCTGCCTTTGTCTTCTTAAAACTATATTGACTCACCTCAACCAAACAGAAAGAAAGTCTATCCTAGCTTTGCCCATACCTTTGGGAGTCTGGTTTGTTCTCAACAGAGTCTGTGATTCAGCCTTAGGTCACTGCCCAGCAAAAAAAAGATAAAAAGTATTTTACTCTCTTCTGCTCCTCTGAATTACTGCAGAAAAGGGCACTTCCCCCTGACATGCCTTACATTTTACACATGAGAAAGGGAGACTTCCTCCAAACAGTGGAAGAGACCAAAGACCCTATATTTAGCAATGTCCAACGACTACTCTAGTGTTTTATCTGAGCACACTTGTTGTGTTGGTGCACACACCCAGATACAAACACAAAAATATGAGACCTAAATTTTACCCAGCTCGCAATGCCCATGCCCTTCTGAAGGTTTTTTTCCTCTTACGGGTTTTTTTTTGTTTATTTTTTCAAGGGGGAGTGGAGTTGTTTTTTGATTCCTTTTTCCTTCCCTGAGAAGAAGCTGAGCCACTTGCAGATCAGAAATATAAAGCAAAAATCCTAATTCTTCCAGAAAATTTTCTCTCATTCATGGGAGTTACACACAGAAAATTAGACCCGATAATTTAAGAAAATTCATGGCAGCATGATGATACTTGCACAAAATTACTATTTAAATCTGTTTGCTAGCATTGTCTTTCTTAAATGGTGCACATTTTATAAAGTATTGTAAGGGGACATTTAAAATCACAATGACCAAAGAAGGACAATTAAATATTGGTTAAATTTGGTTGGTTTATCTTATGGAAACTTGTTACTTAAAATATTGTTTTTCTTGGGAATCTCATTTACCTTTAGATATTTGTATTAAGCTGCTGCAGGATTCTAAAGGAGCAAAGTTGTAATGTCTGTAACACATATCCATTATATAGGGCATTTGACTCTACAGTAATACACTATTACAAATAATTGCAGCTTCTAACAGCCCTGGAGTAAGCCCAGCCTATAGTGACGGTGCTACTGGGCACAAGTTTCAAAAACTCCATGGGGCTTTCCCAAGCAATGTTTAGCCAAACCCTGAATCCCAAATACCAAAATTGTCCTCTGGGCATGCCACCCTTTTTTAGGCCCTCTCAAGGCAGTATCCTGGATGATGCTTCTAACTTGATGGAAATGTCTACTGCATGCTTTCTAACCAGTGTTCTAAAAGACTTTATTTTCATTCCGTTATCCATATTTTGATTGTTTTGACAGGAAACAAAGAACTTTGTGAGAAGGAAGGCTAAGTGATCATCACAGAGACTTTGAATATACTAAGAATGAATGGTAAAACATGCTTTCGCTCAAGATTTGTTTCATATTTTCGTCTCTTCAACTCCTCATGTGTTTGAAATTATTATTTTTTTAATAGCAATGTGTCTTCTAGCATATAAGGAATTTCAAAAACATTTTAAGCATAAATTATGGTTTCTACACACTAATCCTTCTATCAAACATATTTTGTTCCATAAATTTTTATGTCATATCCATCTCATTAAGGCACTTCTTAAATAAAGTCTGAAAGAATGTACTTAACATGCGCCATATGTTTGTTTTTTCAATATCTCTCCCATAGGGAAGAATGAGTACAGTGGAATATTTTTCTTCTCATGTTATTTAATTAGACACATACAAAGTATTCTGAACTTCTGTAACAGAAAGAACAAATAAAAAATTATTTTTCCTGATATAAGTTTATGAAGTCCGTAAAAGCCTGTTTTACATTCAGTGCCCAGTCTGTCCCTGTGTGAAGTGTGTTTCCTGCATGGGTGAGATGTGTTGTTCTTGTCAGTGATAAAGCTGGTGACCACAGCTCATTTCACAATTATGGGCACGCTTTTTTCAGTTTATACAGTTTTGATATATATATATATAGATAATTATTTGTATTTTCTTTACAATAGATGTATTTCTTTACAATACATTCCAAATGTTGTGTCTTTCAGAACAAAACTTCCATGAACTGTAAGAATTTCAACTGTCTATTTCTGCAGCATTCAGTCTACACTTAAATCTTAAAAAAAGCATACAGCATAATCCTTAGTTCTTTTAAGAACCAAGTATTACACAGTTCAGAAAAAGATTCCCAAATTCAAAAACGAAGTTTAAACAAGCTGGCATGTGGTGCTTTGGTTACCTGCTTCTTCTTAGAAGGTGAATATTGAATATTTTGTAATAAAAACTTTTAGGCTCTTTGCAGCTATTTTGTTTCATCAGTTGGACAAACCTACTATGTTTATACAACAGTGAAGTGAATAGGAGAGCTGAAACATATTACAACCTAACTCTAAATGCAACAATATCAGAGAGAAATTTAAACAAGATCTTATTTAGAGACTATTACAGTGATATTAACAAGAGTTAGTTAAAGTCAATCATTTCTTTCCCCAAGTAACCCAACACCAGATACCTAAGTTTAATTTTATTATGTGGAAAATATCACTCATTCAAGCAATATTTTCTCGGTGGTTTTATATTACTATTCTGTTTCTTCTTCATCAATTTCAGGGACTGATCCTTAAGCTAAATATTAAAAAGAAGACTTTGAATATTTTATGAAAGGCTATGACACAGGAAGTTTAAAGAAGGAAATACAGAAACTTAAAGTAAGAGTTTGAGAAACCACCTGCTAGAATTACTCAATTTCTTCAAACAGCTTTCTTTTTCTCTATCCTTATACTTAGACCCAGCCCACAGTGGAAATAAAGGAATTCTCACAGTTGACAATTTTTTTTCCACTGTTGCCTGTGGACAGGAAATGGCTTGGAATTAGACACATCATTGAAATAAGCTAGTATCTTTCCATGGCTCATGTCCAAAGGGTTATTTGAACAAAGGCAGAGAATTGTAAAAACTGTTTCTATGAGAATGGGCTTCATGACATTAGGCTTAGTTTGATCTCAATCTTCCTTTGCATTTTTTTTCCTGTTGCTTTAGTTAATTGCACATTTATTTCTTCAGCACCAGAAACTGCTTTTACTTTTTTTTTTGTCAGCACTGTTGTCACTGTAATTGTTGTTCTCAAGCATTGCACTTATTTTCATTAACAACGAAAACTAAGGATTTTAGAACTACAATTTTGTCTTTGCAGTCCTTCCTCAGAATAGTAATTTTCCATCTAATCTGTTGATCTATAATCCTACATTAATTAATTTTTAACGATAAATTAATATTAAATATGTATAGACTTAATTTTATTTTAGATCAACATCTCCAGTAGAAAAATGCTAGGCAGCACAGAAAAAAATATTTCTAAAACCACAGCTTTGATTAGTTTTGATCCACATTTATTCACATAACTACCTTATTCATCCTGTTTGCTGAACTTGCATGGTCATCTCTCTCCCTGCTATGCCACTTAACCTGATCAAGTTTGCTCTAACCTGGATTTATCAGTTTACCACTACTACTCTCATTTTCCATCTGCCTTGCTTTATTACCAAAAACCATCTCTATATATCATAGCAATTAAGCAACTGCTATTTCATTTCAAATACTTTTCTTTGCTTAAGCAATTGATTGACAATATTAGATGCCAGCAATTAGCTCCTATTTTGTTTTTAACAATTATTCTTTGTTCCTGCCATTTTCCAATTGTAGTCTGACTGCTGCTAATTATTTACTGTGAATCACTGATAATTACTATTCTTTCCAAATATCTATAATTTTCCTCCAACTTACTACATTTTGCTTTTATGTTTGCATTGAATTTTCCTCAATAGCTACTCCAAACCCTTTGCTTCTGTATTTTTCAGAGATCCTTACCTGAAACTCTTTTATTTACCATGTTAAATGATTATTGTTAAAGGAGGTTTCTTTCTTTGCCGTCTGCTTTATAGGAAAATAGGACGAGTGATAAAGTGAATGTTATCTGACATCAAAGGTGGATTCTTATAAAGGTATGTAGATACATGTATATAAATGCATGAAGGAAGATTAATAATAAGAAGATGCCAGGCTCTTTTCGGTGGTGCCCAGTGACAGGACCAGAAGAAATGGAGAACATAGTGTCTCCTTCTTTGGAGGTACGCAAAAGCCATTTGACTCAACATGGTCTGAGGCAACCAGCTCTGCGTGGTCCTGCTTGAACAGGGGGTTGGACCAGCTAACCTCCAGAGGTCCCTTCCAACATCAATGCTTTTGTGACTACATGATCAACAGATATTAATTAATCCTGTAGATCCCCTCAAAAACAGGACTTTCATGAGCAAACTTTCTGCCTTCCCTAAAGCTCATAATTCTTCCCCATGGAAAATAATGCTCTCTAACCACATCTCATTTCCAATTTATTTTTCACCTTATGTTTAATTTTCTGTCTGACTCATTTGAAAAACTTCAGAAATAGTCATAATCTGAAAATACTGATTTTACTCCTTTTTTTATAGCATAAAACTCAGGCAGCTGGAAGTCAAGCGGAACACAGTGAATATGACAAAAGCTATCCACCTTTTTATGCACAGTCAGTATTTCAGATATCAAATTATCTGAAATTATTCCCTTTCTACTTAATTCTCTTTCCCCTTTGGCCCATTGGACTTAGTTACTTGAAGTTCTGTGCTTTAAATATCTTCTTTCTTGACAATGATATAATGCAGATTGCATTGGGTATTATAAAATGTGATACCTGGCAAATTGCATTTTAATAGTTTGACGGAAAATAATGTAATTTCTCAGCCTTCATAGGCTGTCAAGACAAAAGGAGGAATAAGTGGAATTTAACTACAGCAATGGTTGGGTTAGAAAGCTACCTTTGATTTAAATATGCTTTGAGAAGTTTTCCTTTTTGATGCCAAACTCCACAGTGCATATAGAATACAAATGAGACCAGGAACATATTTTTTCTCTGTGTCTGATGAACAAGAATAGTCTTGATAAATTCCAAAGAAGAGTCTTATAAAGAGTGGTGATAGTTAATTTGTTCATAGGTAATAATGCTGCATTATGTTTGACGTTTTCTGATTGAGCTTTGTCAATAGTTAGTTATTAATGGAAGGAAACCTAAGTCAAAAAATATGTTAATACAGTAACAAAGAGAGGTACTATTGGCAAACCTGACAAAACAGCACAAAATTACTAATTGTCAGAGAACTGTAATTGTCAGAGAACTGTAACTGTCAGGAAACAAAGATTTTTCATTGTATTAATATATAACTGTAACATTCAAACAGTGATTTACTGCTCATTGTTTTTTGCTTGCACACAGTGTACTCCAAAACAACACTGAAATATATGACAAAATTAAATTATGAAAACATAATTTAATTAAGAGTATGTTTCTTCATACTCTCAATATTTACCATTTGAAATTGCTCTCCCTCAGGTTGGATACAAATATGAAAACATTAGTCTCTGCCTGTGATTAATTTCAAATGTTTTCTTTAATTGAGAAAATAGAGTGCCATAAAATAAAATCTTGTGATGTATGGTAATAACAAAGTATTATGCCATTAGTCATTTAATACAACTGTCATATTTTCACTCATATTTGGAAAAAAATAATTCCAGGTACCACATGAGGGATACTTTATCACCAACAGTTAAAATGTTGGTAGTATTTTTAAAAATGAAGAGGATCTCTGACCTAGAAAGGGGCAGATAATCTTTGCTGCAGGTGTTATAGGAAGCTATAACAAAGTCACATGCTTTCTGTGTTGCACACTGGCAGAATTTTAGAATGAATTCAACTCTTGGCCAGCTTTCTGCACACTTACTTCTAGCAGGATTATTTTGAAGACTTAAAATCTCTGAGCAGCTTCAAAAAGCTTTTTTTGTCTTATATTAGTCGTTGCTGTCATTCTTTTTCTCCTATCTTACTCCATCAATAAAAAAATGGCCTGATAGTAAAGCATAGAAGTGTTCAATCTTCAGCTACTGACATCCTTGGTGTTTGCAAATCCAGTCTGGTTAGAAATGGGTGATTTTCAACAAATGAAGAGTGACACTTTCTTTTCACTTGTTCTTTGCTATAGCATGAAACACTTGTTTTCATTCCTGGTTTTATCCTTTAGCCATCAAAATTGTCAGTTCAACATCATCAGTTAATGGAAAAACAATTTTCTGCAATTTATCTCTGAGTGATGTTTTCTTGTTCATCTAAGGATTGTACAGACGACATTTGGGCACAAAGATAGGCTGCAAGTATAACAGTTATGGGTAAATGATTGAAAACCTTTCGTGAAAATTTGTACTATGAAAATTTCTTTTAGGAAATGACTGGGTACAAAAGTATCTAAGGATTTTTCTATGGTTTCCTCTCAAAATAAATTAGTTGAAGCTCTTCTTGGAATCTCTCTTAAAACATCTCTGAAAATTACCAACTCCCTTATTTGTCACTACTATGACTTCTACTCTAATGGTCTTAATATGTACCTTTTCCCATTCTTTCCTTCACTAAAGCTCCCTTTCTTTCTTTTTGTCAGTAACAATAACCTTTATGGCCCATGAAATCCCCCTCAAAAAAACCTGAACATATTCCCAAGAATTCTTTCAAACAACTGACACCCAACTCTTAGGAACTTTCAGTACTGTCTTGGTTTAGCCTGTTTCTGTTCAATGGAAAAAATAGCACTGTCTATCCAAAAAGACAAGAAAAGATAAAAGCTTAATTTTGGACAATATTTGGAGAAAGACTCCTGCAGCAACACAAGTATTCAAAGATAATAGATAGAACCATAATATTCAGTCTCTCTTTTGACAGATATATTTCTCACGGCTTAGCTGCACATTTAGGTGTGCATTTGGCTGATTGACATTAGCTATTTGCAGAAGCCGGAAGAAAAATATTGAATCGTTCCGAAATGAGATTGTAAAGGCCAAGCTCCTTCTGATCTTAAAGCTATTAAACATGTGCCAAGACCTGGCTTACCTAGTTCTCCTTGACTTCCATGCAAGTCTGTTTTCAAAAGGTTTGTGAAAACGGTTCCTTTTGCCAGTGTGAAGCAGGAACATTTGAAAATATAAAACAGATGAAAGATGCAGATGTCTCAACACACATAAGACTTCCAAGATACTGGAATGTTTTTAGGCCAAAATTCCTATGAGTAAAAGGGCATTGTCCACAGAGTCAGATCTTACCTTCAAGAGTCTTCAAGAGTCATCAGTTTCTGTCCAAGTGAAGTATTTTTAAGGCAATTTTCTCCTGGTAGTGAAGATTCTAGATCAGAATACTTGTTTATGCAGCTCATGAATGTGTAGCATATGGTTATGGGAAACTAGAAGCTTCTTTAAAAATGAAGAAACATAACTTTTAGATGTTCTACCTGCTCACTAGGTTGTAGAGCATAGACACATTGAAATGTGGGTTTGAAGGTAAAGAGAAGGAGCAACTGTAGAATCAAATCCATTATTCAAAGTGTGGAATTAAAGTTAAAAAAA
This sequence comes from Phainopepla nitens, assembly GCA_013400175.1. Lineage (NCBI taxonomy): Eukaryota > Metazoa > Chordata > Aves > Passeriformes > Bombycillidae > Phainopepla > Phainopepla nitens. Next base: position 669,218 of record VXBQ01007383.1, read on the forward strand.
AATACTACTAAGGAAGAAGCATATACAAGCTCCCTCTTGCTTTTAATGTTTTCTCTTGGTATGAACTGCAAGCACCCATGGCACACTGTGATTCTGCTGCCTTCCTCAGTAGGTCTTCTTCTCCAAGAATTTTCCCCTAACAATTTCATCTTTATGCCAGATGGATTGACCTTACACAGTTTGTATCTTCTTAATGAGGCACAATACCTTTGCTAACCAAAAAAAAAAGGAAAAGTGGGCAGTCCCAAATTCTAATATGAGCAGATTTCACTAACAACCTTATCCAAAAGACCATCAGATCATCTATACCAGCTGACAGCCCATGGACAGGAAGAATAGCTTTGCCTTCCTTTGGATGACTGTACACTGAAGTACTTCATTCCTACTTGTAAGCAAATCTTCAAAACAATCAATGAAAACTAATCAAGTGAGAGAATGCCTGCAGTCCTGCATACTGAAGTCACCAGAAATTTATAAATCACTGGGAGAAACAAAGTTTTGCTTTCAACATAATTTGTTTTGCAGAGGGGAGATGAGAAAACTCTAAGAGGTGCATGAGGTTAAAAGACATGTAACAAAGAATGCAGAATGTGTCTTTTGAGACACTGTTATATGATCATTAAAAGTCTCTCTGAAAACTAAGGAAGGAGGGAGAGGCAGAAAATTATCAAATAATTTTTGGTATTCAACTTCATAAAGACTTAGTTTATCATGTGGTTTGGCTACAGATTTTAAAAAATTTAAAATTGTTTTTTAAATGTCTTTGTTTTCTGTGGAGATTAATTTTGATAAAGATTATATGACATATCAAAGTCGGGAAAGGCTGAGAAAGGAAAAGAGGAAAGGAAATAATTTTTGAAATGGAATACAGATCTGTCCAAACCAGAGGAAGAACTTAATGAAAAGCAGAGATAATGAAATACTGAGGGCACTGTAGTGATTGAGAACTCTGAGAGTAGCTAGTTGATGTTAGAAAGGCAATCGTATGATATCATTTGTGTCTATAAGGAGGCAGAATACAGGGTTGTGGTGAAGAAACCTTTTATGTTTCCAGTGCACTGGGGAAAATAGGCCATGGTTAATCTCCTTGTGTGTACACACAAGTTTGTAAAGATGACCAACGGAGCTGAAGGCTTTCTGCCTTCAGAAGGAAGAAGGGTGCAGGTAGTGGAAAAGTCCCTAAGTCATACAAACTGCAGAAAAAGCCTTTAAAAGATTCACAGGCACCATAGACTCACACAGAAAATTCTGATAGAAGTAGAAGAGAGAAAAGACAGACATGCTTTTTACCAGACAGTATTCCATTGTAATTGCAAAATTATCAAGCTCAAAATGGACAGGTCTCTGTGATTCTGCAATAGCTGAGACTCTACATCCTTCAGAATACTCATCCTGAATGAATATTTCAGAGTGGTGCAGAAAGAGAAACAGAAAAAAAGACGCTAGAGCTGGAGGCTCTAGTTTAAGATTTCCTCCTTTCTGTTTTTATCTTTAAATACATTTGCTCAGAAAAATTCTGCAAAACCTAGCTTTCTGAACATCCTCTTCTCCATCTGACATTCAATCCAGAGGTATGCCATGAATGCTCAGGAGAATATGGAATGGTTCAGGGAAACAAGTTTATTTTGGCATTTATAGCTTTTTATTTTTAAAAAACAAATTTTTTTTGGATTGCATTTAGTATGAAATAAGATAGGAAATGGAAACACTTTAAAAAAGCATAGGAAATGCTTCCTGCCTTCCAGTTGGTGTGTCTATAACAAATCAATTGATATTAAAGCTGAGATCCAGGCAAATTTATGTCAAGCTCAGCATGATATTCCAAGGGTATAAAATGAACCCAGCAGAAAAGACTCTCTCACAGCTATGAGCACTAACCCTTAACTTATGGAAGATGGTCAGTAACAAATTTTTTGAAGGTGTCCAGCAGGTAAGAGGTTCTTCAGCTTTTCCTTCCCACCCAACACTTTTACAGAAAACATATTTCTGATTTCTAGTAGAAAAAAAAAAAGAAAAAAACCAAACCCTGCTTTTTCTTATTTTCTTTCTGCACAAAGAACAAGCAGAGTTAACTGCAGGAATAAAAAAGTATAAATCTCTTTTTTATTTTTGTATGAGACAGCAAGACAGCAAATGACTCCCATTTGCTGCAAAAATGACAGCACTGTGGGCCAAATGGACTCCAACACAATATTGATTAGGACTATTACAGCCCATCAAGGAATAAATGGGACAGCAATTTCAAAAATGCTCATGTAGTTTATGTGATAGAAAGAGAAAGACAAATTATTTGACACAGAAACAGCCAAAGCAACTGGCATTGCAGATGAAAATTATGGATATTAATATGGATATGATATAGCCAAGAAAACTGTGAAAAATATATTTACAAATAATTTCACTTAGGTAATTTATTCTTTTATAAGTATTTGTGTGGGAATTAATTAATACTTTCAAAAGCACTGCTAAAGAATTTTGAGTATTCAGAACCAAATGTATTTAGAGATTCTGTCCGAACATCTGAAATATTCCCAGCTCCTCCAGAGCTGTGTAAGCACTAATGTATTCTCATTTCATGAACACTTCATCCTACAGAGAATGTAAAAATCATCAGAAATATTACAATGCTTCCTGAATTGCCTCAGCTTCTCTTCTAAAAAATGTTGTGGTGGTTGTGCAGAGAGCTGGGACTTATATGGTGCTGCTCCGCTGCTCCATCCTCAGGAGTGTCCTTCCCAGGTTGGTTGGGGCCACCCAGCCCTCACTTTAGCTTGGGCTAAAGGGACTGCTGGGCTCAGGCATGAGGTGACTGTAAGCTGGAAGCACCCAACACTTTTTGTCAGGAGCCCAGAGCTGTAAGTGGTCATTTGTACAAGCACTGGCTGAGGATTCCAGCAGTAGATCGAACTTCCAGCTCAGAAGTTGATGCTGCCTATAAGATGGTTCTGGTTAAATCCAGGGGCAGAAGGCAGCCTTGCTTACAATGTGAGACAGGATATTTCTTGCAAAACAGGCACCAGTACGTGATCTAGACTGTTTCTTAGTGTTTCATTGAACTCTTACTTTTTTTGCATCAGCACATTGACAACTGTTTTCTGTTACAGGCTTTTTTATTTCTGCATAGTACATCTGTAGTCTGAAGTTGTAAATTACTTTTGTATTCTTCCTGGTGGTTCTGTGCCACTCTGCTTTGGATATCAATGCAAACTATAGCTCCATCACTAATTCACACTTTTCCTTCAGAACTCCCTACATCACTGCCACGATGAAGTACTTTGCACCATCTGAGATCAGCAGCTTGTATATTTTTGTTCAGTAGTGTTAAGTGTGATAGGCTTGAGCAAAGTAAATAAATAGCTATTCCACTTCAACAAAAGTCTCAGCATCATTTATTTCTCCTTAATTATATTTCATCCATTTCCAGCACACTACAAATTCCCTGAAGTAGTATGGAAGTTTGCATGTAACAAAATACTGTGTTCATTAAGAGCATAGTAGGCTTTGTCCATTAAGAGACTTTCTCTGTGTAACTATCAGCACCTGTCCTGACCTGTAAGTGTAAATTATTGGAGATGATTGGAGCATGAACTATTGCTGTTCAACATCTCACAGAATGCAGTTTGACTCTGTTTTCACCAAGACTGCTGTGGAAAAGAAACAAATAAATTATTTTTCAGATCACAGTTTTTCTTTCCATGAGAGGGAATGGAATTTTAAGATACATACTACTCTTGGTCTAAAAACAAGTACTGCTGTTAGGTTCTTTTCCTTCAAATCAATACAATATCCCACAATATAACCAGCTAAGAGCTGAAGATACAATCTGAGAGATACTGGGCTTTTTACCCTCTTAGATATCAGATAAAAATCAATAGCATTTGGAATTAAAAACACAAGCAGTACTTAGAAAAGGACAGTCAGTAAAGAGCAAAGCAGGGGACTGTCTTACAGCTATAGCAAATGTTTGCTGGATCTCCTTAGATTAGCTGAGACAACACTGCTGCTAAACTTCTGTTTTTTGAATAACCAGTGAGAGCAGAAAGCTTGTTTGGATTGCAGCATACAGAAATACATGCACACAGGTTTATGAACCCTTTTAAACATAACAATCTTCTGGTACTGTTGCTTAAAAATTATAAAGGAAGCTAAATATTGGCCGAGTAATTTCAAGTGAGACAAGTAATTTCAATTAATAAGGAATTAGAAGCCATTCAAATGACACAGGAAATAAATATTACAGAAAGATTTTAGAGCAATGCAATTAGATATATCTAAAGAGAACTAACTATTGGCAATATGGCTGAGACACAAAATCTACTCCATGGATAGGCACAGAAGATCAAGGAGGTAGTCAGTGCTCTTTGCCTAAATTCAGTCTTTGATAAATGCTATAAAAGAAGCTATTTCTAGAGTAAACACTGGCCATCCCACCCCAGAAAGGCATGTCAGCATCTCTGGGACACAAACACACAGAGGGCTGAGAGTGTTGCAATCACCTCTCCCTGCATGGTCTGGAACATGCTGAAGGGTGACTGCAGCTGGGCTACAGGCAGTGACAAGGGGTTCAGCTAGTTTAGGTTTGGCACCAATACCCAGAATGTTAGAGGAGAGGATGGGGATATGCAGTTCACAGGCCCCCTCAGAGCAACTAGACTACACGGTATTGCTGTGATGCGTCCTCCACCAGGATGGACACAATTCCCAGTTAAATCCTGCATGATTGTGAATTACCCCAAACAGACTTTTGGTGATTATTTCAGCAACAGATTTGTGCCCTTGTGATCTTCCATAATTTTGTTGTATCTGAAGGATAGAGTTAGAAGTGACACTTAAGAGACTTTAAATCTGTATTAACACTTCTTCAGGGCGTTAATGATGGGTCTTGCTTTTTGTAAGGAGTAAACCAGAGCTGGAATCAACAACTTTAGAGCCAAGGTTCCAAGCAACCTAATCTGAATTTAAATTTGGACTAACCTTCAAAGCTAGTCCTGCTTTGAGTGTAGTTTGGATCAGATGGCCTCTTGAGGACCCTTCCAAAGTAAACTATTAATTATTTTAAATGCAATTTCTGGGTGGTAAAAGGATTATACTATTTTACTATGCACTTTATATACCTTTAATGTCAAGTTTAGTAATTCCTGGCTCAGTTAGAAAAGTTTCTGTGGTCAACTAAGAACTGACTGGGGAGCTATCTCAGGCTTTTCTTAAACAGAGCAGACAGTTCGAGTCTTTAACAGACACTATTTTTTTTTTTCTTCACAGCTGCTATTCCAGGTATTGAAATTAATTGTAACTCATAAAAGTGTTAAAAAATAGAAAAAAAAGTTTTTAATAGTGTTTTTTTTTCTAGTCCCTAGTATATTAAAAACTAGGTGGTAGTTTAATAATTGTTTCTCCCTCAAGGAAACACCTGCTTTTCATCTGATGTCATAAATTTACTAGTTTTCCAATTGCTCATGATGAGTTCAGAGGGAATAGGAGAGGGAAAATAAAAAGAATATTCTGAAGAATATCTTTAGAGCATGGAAAAAATAATTTTTATAATTTCATCATATAAAATAAATATGAATTAAATATAATTTCATTATATAAAACAAAAAGGTACATAAGCTTTCCCTTTTTTCTTTTTTTTTTTTTTTTGCATCTGATTTTTTTCAAGAAACAATTTATTTACCAATTCATACCTCAGCATAAAGGTGCCTTTCTTCTAATTCTGAACTTTTCAGAAAAAGCATGGACTTTGTTCTTTATCTCCAGTATAGACTGATAACCTTTTGGTTTTGTGAATTTATTCAAAGACCCACTTTGACCCACTGAATTTTTTCTTGCTCTCATTGCTTCCTTACTAAATTAAATGAATTTTTCTGGGTGTGAGACTCATCTGTTCCTTTCCTTTCACATGCCTAATCAATTCACTGCCTGGGTGTAAGTGCTGAGAGTGGCACGTGTATCCATCATTCTGTTGGTGCTTAACTACATGGGCTCTGAACTGCTGGAGGAAGAAAACAAGTGACATCCCAGTAATAAATATTTTATAGACTTTGCCTTTGACAAATATTAATTACCTATACATCAGTTCACTCTCTGGTTTACGGTATCTCCAACCTGGGGTCAGGTCTTTTTTTACAGTGAAGTAGGGTGAAATTCCACTCAACTTTTGACAAGATTTAATTAAATTAATGCTTGGGGGACAGGTGGAATGCAAGATGTGAATACGAATTACAGTATTTTACTGATCAAATTAAAATGATAAGCAATGTTCTCAATTTTGCATGGTTCTGTTCTGCTTTTTGCAAACCAGACAAATAAAATGGTGCAACTCATGAAAAACCATTAAGAAATCTCTACTCTTCCCATCATATATGCTTCCTTGGCCTGCCACACTCCACTCATTAGAGTGCATGTATGTTGCATTTTACAAGAAGTTTTCCCACCTGTTATAATTTTAATTCCTTTTCTATCAACTGGTAATAAAAATAATATTCATAATCTGGACTGCAGAGTCAGTTCTCTCACAAACTTAATTTGCATGATTAAATGAGTGTGTGAATTTTGCCTGGAATAAGATTACAAACACTAAGTCATCATATGTTATACATTTGTAATCATAACGTCTCACTCAAATAAATTGCTATGTTCAAAAGCAATTCGAGCCAGTGGTGCAACAGGAAGTATCTGATTGATGAAATAATTTTATTTGTAATTGCCATATATCCTGTTTGGAGAAGTAATGCTTATTTTTGTTGAGTATCATCCTAATTATTTGATTTATTTCTATCTTTCCAAGCATTAGTAATCTTTTCAACTTTGGAAAGTCTCCCCATAATTATCCCCTGAAGTCAATGTAGATTGTAATATGGAAAACCCTGAATAGTTTTGGTCTTAGAATGCCATTTAAGGAACCTCCTGAAGAATTACTTTTGGTCTTTGGGTTTTTAATATTTTTATTTCAAACAATTTCATATTCTTCTGACCTGTAAACCTTCAATTTTCATATGTTTTAGTCTGTGAAACGGAAAAAAAATCTTGCTTACATTAATAATCCATAGTTGTGTTATCATTATAAATTAAAATTTTAATTTTTATATCATTCTTCCTTTTTATAACTCACTAAGGATATTATTTTTTTTAATCAAAGAAAGGATTTAAGTCTCCTTGTAAGTGTTTAACCCTGAAGATCAGAAATTTACTTGAGCAAACATTTATTCTGTTGAAGACTGTATCCATTCATGGAACGTCCTCACACACTATAGATTGCCCACTTTAAAGAATTAAATTAGACTGAATCAATCTTTTATATGTTTTTTTTTCAGAGACTGACCATAAAATTTAGCTGTTTTTTGGATGCAATTTGTGAAATATATCAGGTGATCTCATCAGAGCTGCCTCTCTGGACATGCCTTCAGGTTTTTCTGGCATGCATACCTGAAAAAATGTTTGTTTCCTCAGGGACCATAATGCAAAGCTCCTTTCCCTCCTATAGTCACATATTCACCTTTTCTTTTTCCTCATTGTACTCATTCAGCAAGCAAACAGTCTTTCTCCATGCACATTATGCTATGGTAGAAGTTTTCCCATCAGCCTTCCCAGCAGATGGTTTGTTCCTCTGCAGCATTTCCTTATGATTTCTTTGGACACCAAGGTTTGGTAAATCTCTTAGCAACCTCCCTTTGACTGCACTCTTAGTGCAGCAAATATTAGTGGTGGTCATATTCCTTCCTTCTTCCTCCTCCCATCACTATTTTGTCAAATCAAAATGCGTACATGGTCTGAATCCTGTAGCTGCAGACAGAAAATGTGCTGCCTAGCAAAACTGGAAGAAATGCTAGTCCTCAAGCATAAACAAATAGTGGCTTATTTTCAGTTTTGCTCCGTACTGGAATAAAATGAACAAAAAGAATATTCCCATAAAATGTAGGAAAGTGTTTGTGTTTTGACTCCCATAGAGCCTCCCTATACTCTACCTATTTGTTCCCTCAACATGACATGGTTTCTCATTCATGTATTTCTTTTCTCATGTCCTTGCTTTTATCTTTGCCAACACAAAACATTTATTAGTTTGACTAAAAATAACAAATGCAAGCTTTTAGCTCAGCACGAAATGTTTTCCTCTCCCCCGAGAAAGAGCACAGCTCTCTCAGTCTTTTCCCACAAAATGAATTCCCTTCTGGGACCTCGTTCTGGCCGGTGATGTGTAGATTTACAATGTATCGTATATGAAGCTATCATCAGCCTGTATTTGGAAGAAAAGGGGTTACCCTTGGAAGAAGGAGGCTTGGTCCTGTTTGTGTTCCAAGGACGCTGAGAGAGGCGGGGTCATGGCAACTCTCATTGCTCTGGGAAGGGCTGTGCTGTGCTGCAGATCACAGACTCCCAGGATATCCTCCCCAAAACCAGGATGAAGACAAATGCCCCCTGTACAGCTCTCCCTCGTTTCCTGGTGATGGTACATACAATGGCACCAAAGTGTGGAAATCAGATCGAAAGCAGAACACACAAGAGCCAGACTTACAGAAAACCTCCATGTTATGAAATGTAAGAGGCTCAAAGATCAAATTAAGTTTGTTATGTACTACTTACTGTGAACTGAAAGAAATTAATTGAGCAGAGTTGCTCCTCTGACACCTTCATAAGGGCTTAATCCTTTGAAAACACATTAAGTGTTGCTGTTTGGTAAGGTTGCACTTTCCTCCCTGCACAGATGAAGACCCAGGGTCCTTTCAGCCTGTGTTATCCTGAGGGCTTCTTCCTGTGTAAATGACAGCAGGAGAGGGGAAGAGAGGATGAAAAAAGTACGCATCTCAATCTCACCCTAACATTGAACCAGAATAGATTGGACAAAAAGGTGTGGGAGCTGGGAGGTCTGCACTTCCTGCAGTTTAGGTATAGCCTGCGAGTAAAATCTACAGCTCCAAAAAACCTCTGGCTTACTCATCTCCAGAGGTCCTTCCCAATCTCAATAATCCTATAATTCTGTGAAGGTGTTTAGAACAGCTGTCTGGAAAGTACACAGGATAAAATGAAACTTTCATTTCAATACTCTTGCCTGCCAAGTGGCTTAGAGAGTCAGCTTCTTGATTTCTTTCTTCATTCTTAGACATAAGTATTATTTTAATTTTTTAGAGAGAAAAAAATGAACAAACAGAACAGCTCCAAAAATGGACTGTAAGCAGCACACTGCAAGACATTCAAGAGCCTGGTGTTTGTCTCTTAATTTATAGGAGATATAGGTCAACTTTTTTACTTTTAATAAGGCATAGTGATGATCTAAGCCCAGAATGATTCTCTAAACATTTTTTTTATTACCTTAAAAAAAAGAAAAAACCACATAGCCATCCCAGAAAGTTTTGTTCTGCAGCTGCTCCTTTCCATAAGTAACATATCCTTTCAACATGCCAATCGCCGCTTGAGAATAGTACCTATACACAGGCAAAAGTTACCAGTGCTTAAAACTCTGCAAGGATTTTATGAAACTTAGTGATGCCTCAGGGCTGCATTTTGACATTAGTTTCAGTTTGGGTCTGGATGCATATGTAAACTCGTGCAATAAATCTTCAACACAGTAAGGAACACGACCCAGATGTGTCAGATCCTAAGTGGACACTCTTTGTTCTGAGTCATCCTTCCCGCTTGGAAAGAGGAGACTTTGTCCTCCACAAACCTTGAAAAGGAAAGAAGAGTAAAATATACCATTTGCAAGTAACTTTACCAGGTTTCTTAATTTTCATTTGAAACACTTAGCTCTGAACAAAGTCATAATATTCTGAGAAGAGATGGCTTATATTAAAGAGCATTTTCTTCCACATTTTGCAACTATGCCTTTTTCCAGCTATGAATAGAAGCCAAATTTTCCTGCCTGTCTCATGAGGTCTTTGGATGATACAGACTGCTTTGTAAACAGCTGTTCCAGTGCCCAGTGAATTGAGAGAATTTGGAGGTACTTAGGTGGCAATGTCTGCATTCAGAATAAGAAAATTACATCCATATTCTTTAAGGCAAAATGGAGAGTGAAAACCAAGTTCAGCTCAGAGAATGGGAGTAAATTATTTTCTGTAGTAGCTGCATTACAGCTGTTGCAAATGCAGCACAATTAAAGTCTGAATTAGAATTTTCCATACTTGTACTTTGTTTTCATTAGTATTTATGTTTTCTCTGCTGAGTTTAAGTAGATTCACACATATGGAATGAAAATATTTTCTTCAGCTGGTTTTCCTAGCATGTTTATCTAGTCTGCTGAAGGTTCCACCGCAGTCTTTCTGAAGTTAGAAGGAGGAAAGTAATTATTAACAAAGATCTTTTTTTTCCAAATTATTTTTGTTTTCCTAAAACAATTTGAATAATTATCATCTACTCTGTCACCTACTTCATTGTTTTGTTTCCCTGATGGTTTTTACCTCTCGAGCCTCTGGCCTTTGTGAGTTCTTGTGAGCAGTTGTGGCAGCCTGATTTTGCTTACACAATCTTCTAGCTAAACAGAACAAAGCAGAAACTCTTTCTCAGTTCCTCACACTGCTGTTTCTTCATTATCTACAGAGTTTGGGGGAATCAAGAGCTCTCCATCACTTGCAACATGGGAAACTTCCATTTCTTCACCTCCCTTACTGAGTATACCTACATCTGCAGCTGCATTCCCCTGAAGAGAACCGGAAATAGCATCTGAAATGTAGAAAACAGACTTGTTTCTTGTTTCTATTCCCACAGCATATGCTTCATGCTACACATAGGACGGAAATAGAAGATCAGGCAGCAAAAGAGCTAATTCCTAAGAGAAGATTTGTGCCATTACGTCACTGAAAATCTGGACAGTCAGCAGGACAATGCTGAAGTTTCTGGCTTTCATTCTTGGCTACCCTATAAACACTCTGTCTCTTCCCCAGTACAAAGCAGTCCAAATTGGCTTAGTTACAAGTGGAACATTTTGCACGCAAAGATTTTCTTCCCATCTGTGCCCCAATTTTTCCTCGAGCCAAATATGTGGTGCACAGCTGACCCACACCAGCTTGAGCAACCACCATCAGCCTAACCAAAGGCTTGACTTTGTTTTTCAGCAGGCTGGTGACATGAGAACATAAGCCCCCTCATTTACTCTTAGCTTTACTTCCTACTTCTGCTCTCTCCCTTAGTATGGCACATCAACCAGAAGACACAGATTTAATCCCAGAGCTCTTATCCTGTTCCTGCCCTGTGAACAACTCATCTCTAGGAGCTGCAAAGTCATATGTTTGACTGTTCATTACCTTGAATTAGCAATCTCTTTGTCTTGGCATTGACACAGGGTGGGAAGAGTTGATAAATCAGTCTTTACACTGGTTCATATAAGACATTCTTCCCAGGATGCCTGCATACAGCATGTAATAAAATTTGGTAAAAGGCAGATGATCCTCCTGTAGGTGTACTGAACAGCCCCCTGTGGTACCTGTGAGCTCTTTATGGCTCTAGACCTAGGCAGATGAATCTCAAAAGTAGTACTCTTGGAAAGTTAAATGTAAAATTCTTCATGTGTTCGTCATGAGTAACACCTCCAACATGCACACAGCCACACCATTGTCTCATCCTTTAACTGGCATTTTCCGTCTCTTTGTGTGGCATTGAGTAAAGACACAGAATATTACTCACCTGGCAGGTTTAGGTGTTCTGAAGTCAACCTGAAAAGTCCTGCCTTTAAAGCATCAAGAAGATTTTAGCTAGACTTTTCTCTAACAAATAAACAAACTTGTTGGTTTTTTAAATATATTCATTAGCAGAAGTCCAGCTGTGAAGTAAAAGTAAGTTCTGAGGTGCTCTCTGTATTTAGAAAAAGCACTTTAAATCAGCCTGATGCTTCCTCCTTACACAGACAACGTCATGCTCGGCTGGTACCTGTGGGAAAGTACCTCCAGGGAGGCTAATTAGGGGCTATCTGTGTGTAGACTGCATGGCGCTCCAGAGTACTCTGCCAGACAAATCTACAGAGTGGATGGTTGAATTCAAATGTCTCCAAAGTGCCAAAAACCAATTAGCGCTGGATGTCAGCACAAGCAGCTATGAAACACTTGTCAGAGTGCAATGGGATTTTTCCCACAGAACCTAGCAGCACTAAATCTGCTTAAAATGTTAATCATTTAAAGTAAAAAGTAATCTAGGCTGCTCTGAGTCCTTCTGTTAGCCCCCATGTCTGCTACATATGGACAACATCCTGTTAAAACAGCCTTGGCAGAGCACAAAGTGTAGTTTTAACCTAGCACCGTACCAAGAAGTCACCTAACCATGTGGAGAAACAGAAAGTGTCAGACAGGATCTTAAACACTACTTTTCTCAAAAGCCACTCAGAAGTGTGACTTGCTAGTTAATTAACTTCTTTTCCATGTTTGGAGGGAAACTGTAAGTGAAAAAGCATTAAAAACAGTAAGGTGTACCAACAGGTTTTTTTCATTAGAAAAGAGACAAAGCATTTGCTACTGAGTTTCTGGATATAATAAAAGACACAATTTAGAGACTGATGTGACCTCTGAAAGGGGAAAGTCTTTTCCATCTAAGTCAATGAAGCACATTTCACTCAAATTGTGACCTGGCTTCTATTTTGTGGTATAGTAACACAGTTTGCAGTCAGGCAAGAGAAACCCATTTAGTGTCAGTCAGTCTCTCTCACACATTATGCATAAAGCTCACATGAAAGGATCCTAAATAAGAGAGGTAAAGTAAAAAGGAATATTTAAGTTTAGTTCATCAGTTATCTGAGTAACTGCCTTAAGTCAGAAAATCTTATAGGATGAAAACGAATTTACTGTAACATCTACGAAAGGTTATAGTCTGGGTTATTTTGCTGTTCAGCAGAAAATTCTGGTGATGTTTAAAACAAAATGACATTTTTCTATTATTTCTTAAGTCATTAGATGTAGGAGATAAATGTAATCAGTAGGTTTTCATAATTTTTCTCTGGCTCTTTTTACTTTGGTGATGGTGTTAAGGTGATACTCTTATATTGCAGAATTTGCAGCAAAAGAGCAGGTAACACTTCATGATGCTGTCAGTCAGCTCCTGCCATGGCTTTCTTGATTGTTTACTTGAAAAAGTCAGGGGAGAGTGCTGAGATAGCAGAAGAATTGAAGGTGAAACATAAGAATTGTGCTTAGCTTTCCTTGTTTAATTTGAAGATAATTTACCTCCCTGGTTCGGTAATTTCAGAAAAGAGAGAACATCTGTCCAGGACGCCCCCAAATTTGCATGTGAGCTGCTGTTGTCCTTTGTGCACTGTTGGCAGCATCCTCATTTGGTATTCTTGCAGGGGGATACATGTTCTCCATGTCAGGATACTTCCAATTTCAGGCCTTTCCTGTCTTCATTACTGTTTCTCATATATTTTTTTAGGACAATTAACTTCTGACAGAAGTTCAAGGTCTGTTTCAAGTTAGTCCAAACATGCATGTTTTTATAAATAAGTAATTCCAAATTAAGTGTTTGAGTTTTTGTTTTTTCTGTTCTTAAAGCAGTTCTTTAACAAAGACAGTCCCCACAGACATATATGCAGTTCTCAAAAATTCAGAAGAGGAGAGTATTGTCTATCATATTTTTGAAGATCTCTGCATAAATAATGCCTTATAGCCAGCTAATTCTGAAGTGAATACAAATATTCTTTATTCAAGCAGGTTGTCATTTAAGAAATTTGAGACTGTTAACACAGTACTAATAGCACTAGTAACAACAAAAAATTATATTAATAAAGTTTTGATAGTTCAAAATATTTTTTTGAAATATGGATCTAATTTCTTTTAAAATCTTCCTTAAATCTTCATTGTACTTGTAAAAATAATCATTATCTTTTGAGATTATTCTTAACTTTTAGGTTAAGTCTCAAACTGAATTTTTCTGTTGTTTCAGAAAGACAAATGTGAGAGTGGAAAAAAACCACCTTTCTCTCTTAGGTTTGGATGGAATTGAAAATCTGAGTGCTGGCCCCTTTGAGATTCCCTGAAAGTTTCTTAATTTTTATTCATTAGGAAGGTAGAGAGGCTTTTCAGAGGAGTATCTTTAATTTAATTTAATTTAAGATTTTTCCTTTTAAGGCAAAAAAAAAAAATTTAAGTTTTTCAGCAGTTATACTCAATTTGCAGCTTAAAAATCTGGTACTATCATTTTGAGGATTTGTTATAGATAGAATTCACTGCTTTGTTTTCAATATGATGACAATTTTTTTTGGCTATGATACCATATAACAAGTTCTGTAAGTGCTTTCCATTGCCTATAGCAGGGCCTAGAATTAATAAAGAAGGATTTGCAGACAGGAAAGACTTCTCCAAAAACCTGCTGGCACTGGAAACATTAGAAGAGTACATATTTTGTAAAGGTTTCATTAATAAGCCTGAAAAATTTGGTTCAAAAAGCAGGCATACTATAAATAAATATATACTCTTTTCTCTCAATATAATTTATAGATATGTGTTCCTTCAAATTTACTAAAAGTGTAGGAGAGTCTGTGACAACCTGAACTTAATTGAAATAATTTTTGCAATTATTCTTCAGGTAGCAATATTAAGCTTTATCATTTACAATCTCTCCTAATTTGTGAACTCTCACAGAGAAGAGACCAGAATTTGGTTCCTTGTAAAATCTCAACCGGTTCCTTGGGGTTAATGTTTATGATACTTTTTTAGCCCATGACCATATACTCCTTTGTCTGTGCCATTTAAGCTGCATCAGGGCACAAAATAGCTGATACCTAATTACTGATGAGCTACTTGGCCCTCTTAGTTTTACAGAGTATGGCCCCAGGTCTTATTTACTGCACAGCATCCAAACCCTGCTATCATTTAGAAATAATATCTTCTTCTTAGGCTCTTCCATTATAGTTGTTACTGTTATCTTTGAGTGTTCACAAAAAAATCCCGAGAGTTTATTATCCTCACCTTTTGGCTGGAGACTGAAGGCACAGATCCACTAAGCTAAAAAATCCATTAATTTAAAGTGGCCAGTTTGAGACTTCAGGGCCCTAAATTTTCAGAACATCAACACTATAAAGCAATGTGTCTTTGACACCCCACACCATTGGCTTATCATTGTGAAGACTACCAGTGATGGAAACAAATAAAATCCTGTCCTCTAGAATAAATGTTTATCTTGAAAGCAGGATTTTGCAAACATGGTTCTTTTCAATACATACTGAAATTTCTTCTTGACAGGAACATTAAAGTATGAGAATATCCAATGCCTAAATTGAGGTTTGATTTTTTATGTTGCTTCAAAAATTTAAAAAGCTGATAGACTTCTTGTACGATAATACAACCTCAAAATTAACTACTCAGTTGAAACAGTGTGAAATCACTTGTTCAATAAAAATGGACCCAACAGAAATTACCTAATCTAAGGAATATACACTGATTTGGAACAAATCTATTTTTCAAAATCTTGGACTCCTTTAAATAATAGAATTTCCTGCAGTCTGACTTGTCACTTGGCACTTCTGCAACAAAACAGCATGAGCTCAGCCATACTGATACCTAACAGCCAGTAGAAAACACAACCACAGAACACCTGTGAGAAGTTTGGGTGAATGACCTGCCCAGGATCACACTGAGAAATTTTTGGCAGATGTACATTTATAATCCAGTCTCATGGATGGAATTCAACATCCCCAGCCAGGAGACCATTATTCATTCTTTCCCCCCAATTTCTTTTCCATTCTCTATGCAGCTTTTAGCATTTGCTAAAACTGAAGCAAGGATCTTTCAAAAAATAGGCCCATTTCATCACATACTTCTAAAAGAATTCATTCCAAAAGCAGAATTTGGTGTGCAAAGAGAGACTGGAATCCATGCAAAAAGTGAAAATGTAATCACAGAATTCAGATTCTTCTCATGTTGGTCATGTACAGGGATGATGTCCTCAATAAGCCAAGAAAACATGGTTTAGATAAAACTGCTGAAAAGCAGATGGAAAACTCATTAGAAAGCTGGGTCTTTAAGACCCATAGTCTGAGTCTTTAAAGCACTACACAGTTTGGTGTGGATGAGTGCCAACTGAAGTAGGCTCAGCCAGCTACAAAATATAAAATGAGGAATGCTCTAGACCAAAGTCCTTGGGACCACATTCCAGTTCAGTGTCAACCTGCACTCCTCAGACTTGTCATTCTAATTCTGGTTTGATGGTGCAGCCATTCCCATTTCATCAGGGTTTCTGTCACAGACTTTTTGTCTTTTCCACAACACTAGCTCAGTATTTGGTCCTTCCCTGAGTGCTTACAGTTCCCTCCACGTTCTCAGAGTTGGTGTGCAAAAAAAGTAGTACGGCCCTCATTAAAAAGCAGTTGCTTCTCCAAACAATATTTCTAGCCCTTACTCCAAAAATTAGAGTGACTGGAATATTACAAGTAAACCCATTCTGATTATGCATTACACAGTGATATTTTTCCTCTAGCCTCAGTTCCAAATGCCCCAAGGTTGTCTTCTCTAAAGCAGATCCTGTATAAACATTTCAGCTTACATATTAAAAAAATGTATGAGCAACTAAGTTGGAAGGTAATTTCAGAGCTACCCAGCGCTCCTAGGAAAATTTACACTACCTTTCCATCGTGCTCTCTGCTCCCACTTCTCAGAGCTTCCTAAAGATATATTTTTACCTTGATATATTTCAAGTAATTTAACTGCAGTGAGAGAGTTGTGTTCATAAGCCATTAGAATATATCTGGTGCAAACAGTGTGATGCTGATAGATGCACTGGAGATAGAATCTGGAAGTTCAAGAATTAAATTGTTAAACCATGACTACCCTTATCTTACATTGCTCTTCATGGTAAAAAAAATTTGTCATTTTGTACTCTCCTCTTGCCCTTTCATTTCTGTAAGCCTTTCCTGAGCTGATATGCCTCTATATGTATGCAGCAAGAATGAGAAGAGGTATTAGTCACATCAGAAAGAATCAGCAGGACCCAAGGGAGCACTGCAGCCCCTTTAATTGACTTACATTGTAAGATGACTAATTCTTGGTCTTAATGTCTTGTTGAATACACAAGCCTGTTTAGTGGATTCCTTCTCTTTAATGTAACTACTGTGTCATAGAGAATGTGCTTCAATTTCCACTTAATTTACAGACTGGACACTAAGTGAATGTTAATATATTGCTGCAGTTCCCTACCCAGAGTTCAGTTGCTTCAAAGGCAGGCCTTTCCAAAAATAAGTGTAGCTTCCCATATATCTTGTTTACAGTTTTATAGTGTATCCCAAGGCTTTCTGGAATAATGGTGGTATGTAATACTTCAGCCATCTTCTTATCCTTGATGGTTCCTATGAATTGAATAAATGTTTGCATAAGCAATAAATTTGCTTATTTTTCCTATTCACTTCAGAGTACTTCTTGCTGCTCCATATACTTTCTAGATAAAGTGGCCCATCAACTTAAGTTGTTTCTAATCTCTATCATTCACTCATTTTACAGTTAACTTACAATCATGTTCTTCATATACTGTCCTTGGAAGTCTAGTCACTGATTTATGAAATGTTTGCCTTCATCTTCTGCTGGAAAAAAATATAAAATAGATGTTTACTATTTCTAAGTCCTTGGAAACATGATAACAGTGATAAAAACAGTGGTTTTAGTAGTCTTTGTCTCCCATACACACACCCACACACCCACACACCAGAATAATGGGCGCTTTCCAGTCCCTTAATGCAATGCAAATTTGTCTTTGGGAAAGTATCATTGGCTTTCATTGTGCAGGTTTGGTTCCATCCTCTGGTTAATCTGTTTCAGATTATCCTGTATTCTCTGTCTCTGGTTAGACTCTTACAAAGCTATATGTCTGGAGAGCAAAATGAACACATATAGCTGTCAAAAATTTGGTTTTGTTATGCAAGCAAAAGAACCTGGTGTAGGATCTGATTCTTACCCTGTGCAATGATTTAAAGAGCACATAAAGGACTTATGTGACCAACTGTATGGCTTCATTCATTACCAGAAAAGATTTTGTACTCAGACAAAAGGAAACTTATTCTTTCTTTAAGAAAATCTCAGGTGGATAATAAAAGCTGGGAAAGGTGCAGCATTGGAGGTTTGCTTTAAAGCTAATCTGATTGTACCATGTATACTTAATACTTGAAAGGAAGATGCTGTAGTGTTTCTTTCATCACTTTCAAATTACCCCAAGGCTGTTGTAATCTTTTTCTAAAAGGCAGTAAATGAAGCAGATAGAAATCCCTTTAACCAGTGAAACTAGAAATTACGCCAAGACATGTTTTTAGAAGAAACTCAAATATTATAGACAAAGTTTCATTTGTTTTTACTTCCTTACCTACTAAAATATATTTTATACTGCTCGTATAATTTCTCCCTTCTTTTTGCCACCCACCCACAAATACCTCAAGGCTAGCAATGGAAAAATATTTCAATTTGCATGAATGTAGGGCAAAGATTTCCCTCTCGAAACAGGCATCGTTTTCTGAGAACTGATTAATCATTCATTGCAGACAAGATAAAAACTCAGTATATGAACAGGTCCTAGCTAATGTTACATGAGGAGAGACTGTTCAGTGCTCTGAGGTATAAACTGGGAGCACTGATTGTGATGCCAAAAGCTGGTGTAATCAAAAGTACCTCAAGCACACAGGGATTAGGCAGCAAAAAGCAGAACTCCTGTATGAGCTGGCCAGACTTCCAGTTTGATCAGGACATGCACGTGTACCAGAACAGGTGGGAAGTGAAGAAGCAGCAGCTGGTGTTCATGACTTATTTTGATTCACTAGGAGAGGCAACAATATATTTTTAACTTTCTAAGTAGCTGCTGCTTCCACCAAACTCAGGAGGAGACAGGAGGTAGCTCTGTGGCTGGCAGGCTGTCTCCAAACCTGGTCCGGTGTGGTGCCTCCTGGGATGGGTAATTTATGACTTGTCATTGGTTGAGTGCTGTGTCCATTAAATGTCCATTTAGGAGACATAAATCAAATATATTCTGGTGAAAACCAATGTAAATATTTCATTGCAGCTTAATTGCATTTCATATCTTAATCTATTCTTTGAAAGTATGTTTGTCTGACTACATTATAGAGCAAAAGTATAGATTCTCTTGGGGTAATTGTCCGGGTTACTTTTTGTTTAAATCCTCAGCTTCATAAACTGACTAGCTGGGTTCTCCTCAGGGCTTTTTCCTCCTTGAAGTAGTTATAAAACAAAGTTATTTTAAGGGGGTAAAAGGCCAAGAAATGGGGAGAACACAGGAAACGAGAGGAAAAGACTTGTCAGTTTACTGTAATTGTGTACCTGGGTATACTTCTGTCCAAGATAATTGGGCTGAAATATCCATCATTTAATACATATCCAATGTTTTCAAACTTCTTGTTACGGGATTTTGTGAATGCCTGAGTTGAAAAAGCAATTGGACAGAGCTCTGAGAGAAGAATCCCACTGGGGCTTTTCAACTCAAAGACATCTCTCTCCCAGGAAGCCCCTGAGAAGTAGCTTGCTGGAGGCTGAGAGGGAAAGTAACTTTACTTACTGGCCTTGCCCTTGTGTTCTAACCATAGTACCTGCTATTGACCATCACCATCTTCAGGAGCACCAGGGCAGACTTAGTGCAGGAAACTATAATGGATTCAGGCAAGTAAACATGAATATACACAGAGAGAGAGAGAGAATATTGGTTTAATTCAAAAAGAAATTAAGAATTAAACAAATGTACCATAGTCTTCACTTTCAAGGTCTCCAGTGAGAGAGAGTGAGTAATCAAAAGGTAAGACTAGAAATGAATCACTGGTGGAAACAGAAAGCTTTAAAAATAAGAAATGTCTTCAGCTAAACTTGTGTTTTATTTTGTTTTGTTTTGTTTTTTAAGGTTTGATGGCAAAGCTTGAAGGTATATAAAAACTCTTTGGGTTTGTTATCATTTAAAACATGTCTCAAAATTAATTCATATCCAGTCTTCATAAGATCACCGGCATATAACTGAAAACCTGTGATGCAAAGGGACTTGTCAGGCAGGAAAGTAATGCAGGGCAAAATATGCATTGGGAATATGGCAAGTTAGCCTTAGCGATTTAGGGAATAGATCAAATAAAAACCTAATGAAATTCACTCAAAACAAATGGACAGAAACTGCAAATGCCTCTGAGAACTGGGAACTAGAGATATCCAAACTGTGTAAAGATATGAAAAGACTCGAATAGAAAACCTGTGAAGTAATACAATGAGAAATTAGCTGAAACTCATCTTCTCAAAGAAAGGAGAAATCTGGAGAGAAATGTATCATTCTGCAAGGGAAAGACAGGTGCTGAACTGAACTCCCACAAACTAAAAAACACCTCTTATTTTTTCTCAGTCTGACCCTAAGTTTTCATTTGGAAAAAATAAAAGCATCAGTTAGATGCTTTCTTGAACTAAAACTCAACTAAAACAAATATTTCTTCCCACCAATCAAAATATTTCAGCTGAAAACTGACAAAGAAGAGTAAACAGTTTAACCTTTGAAACAGGTTTACAGTCAGCTGAACATGAGCTATTTCCCTCAAGTACAATATTTCTTTTCCACAGTAGTGGTCAAGTTGTCTTTGTGGAAGTGTATGTGTTGAGATGGGAAGACTTTGGCTTTAAGTAATCAACCTGGATGCTTTTTTGTTTAGTGCAGAACCAGCATAACTAGCAAGAGGAATGTACAAATTAAAATTCCTCTGCACTTGAGAAATGGGGAGATCAGCATCTGGTTTCCATGTTTCTTGTACCATGCTCCTCTATCACCCCAGTAGACCCTCTGACATGAGCTCAGAGTTCATCGATCGCAGAAGGGGAGGAGAGTGAGGGAAAACTTTGTCTCATGTTGGCAAGAGGGCTGCATCACACAGGAGGGGCCATAGTGGTCCAAGCCCCACTCAGTTTTCTTTCATGATTTCCTCTGTTATGATGTGATGATGCTTGAGGCTAGGTTCCAAATCCCAGCAAGATCAGAGTGGAAGGAGACAAGCATCACTACCTCCAGCCCTCTGGAACTTCTGCATCCAAAGGTTGTTCAGCATTTGGATGATCCATGACTGCTGTTAATTTAACTGAGGCCATACTCAAAACAACAGAGCTGACAACTGAAACAGAAATTTGCATTTTTTAATCTTCTCCCCTGCACTTCCATGGTTCCACAGAATTTCCATAATTGAAAAAGCTCTAAACAAATTGTTTCATAATTCAAAGCAAAATAGTGAAATACGTGCACTCATTATTTTCTCCAAACACTCAGGTGAAGAAGGACAAAGGGGAGAAACCTGCACTTTTCACAAATATCAAATTACAGCATTGTTCTTTGAGTAATTTCACGAATCTTTTCATTTTCATTTTCCTACAAGTAAAAATACCTTTGGGAATTTGGGTAACTGATTTTCAGTGCTATTTAATTCAAATTTGATGGAAAGTATTGGGTCAATTATCAGCCTATAATGAGTTTTTATGAGAAATAAATGAATCATACTTCAACTCAAACTGCTTCTACTCCTCTACTCCAAAAATTTCATCAATTCAGCTCCATGATTAAGGAATCAAATTCATCAAAGGAACGGGTGTGCAGATAATTCAGTAAAGACCTAGAAAATAGTGAACATTTATGTTTTGAGCCAAAGTTTCAGACTCTTTCCTAGACCAAAACTAGGATGGCCTGTCATGATTGAGATGCATATGAAGGTAGGGTGACAGAATAGCAGCTGCACACTGAGCTTCCAGTGGTTAAGAGCAAAACTGACTTCAAGGACTCTGTGGTTCATCCTACAAACTCCCTCCCAAAATCACTTTCCTCTTTGAGTGCTGTGCCTTGTCTCCAGCTCCATCTTCTGAGGATGTACCTGGAATGTTTTGTTACCACCTGCACCTTCTCTCTGCGCTGCTCCAAGCAGAGGCTGCACTATTCCCACCTCTCACTCACTCACCACTCAGATGTTCCTCTATTTTTGCAGTCTGACTCCTTTTTAATTTTCTCTTTCCTAACCATGGTGCCCATTTTTCTGCCTTGTCCTATTTTACCCCTTTCAAGAATTTTGATTATTTACATCCCATTGTCACCTCCTCCCTCTCCCACCAAAGGTCTTGTATCTCTTCTGCGTAATAGAGATGTGGCTTAGGCCAACAATTTCTCCATCTACATTGTGGTCATATACTTTTCCCTACTACACTTACTTCTTCCTGCAAGATAGTTCTTTATAAAGCAGATCGATCATTCTGGAGAGATGGACAAAGCAGAAAGCTGAACACATTCCTTGCATAAAGTACCAGCTGCTGCCAACAAATAGTTCTGTGTCTTGTTGACAGTCAGAGAGGGATCCAAAGCCATGGCTCTGCTAAATACTTGCAGAGGCACACCTCTTTCCTCCTCATTTGCTGTCTTCAGCATGTCAATTGACAAGACACTTTGCAAGCATCCTCTGAAAATGCAATATTGTCTGAAGCGTGGAAATTAATATAATGTAGTTCTAAAAAAATATATATAATTGTCCTTGTAACCTGATGTATTATTATACATAATTGTTATGTATATTATAACAAAGTAGTGCCACCTAGGTTTATCAAGCTGCCTCACAAACTCTGCTAAACATATACAGACTGTTTCGAGCTTGTCTAAGTAGAGTTGCAGAACCAAGACCTGACATGCTCCTGCACTGGGATGATGTGCACAGCCCAGAGTGTATTGTTCTAGAAATGTACTCTCAGTGCTGGGAGCATGGAAAGGAATAATGAAAGGGATCAGCAAGATTTTAGGGGCTGGTTTAAGAAAAACCTAAGGGAAGGACAGTCTGCACTGCAATTAGCAAGACAGTGTCTAATGTTCTAAGAAAAAACAACATAAAGCACATTTAGAATAAATAATGACAAGAATGGCAAATGCTAAATAAAATAGCTCTTTAGACTCCCTATGCAAGACCTACTTACATGCAGAAAATACTTGGGTCCATGTCACTCTCTGTCAGGTCTAAATTTGAAGTAATCTGGGGATGTCAAAGTGAAGGCTTTTTGATAGATAAGATAGAATAAAATATTTCCACCACAGAAATAATTTTACAAGGCCGCATAGATGAAAAAATTATCCTAGCAGGTACTCTAAGAAACCTATAACCATGTGAACTAAATGTCTGAAAATTATTCAGAGAAAGTTTATGAGATTAGCACATGATGGTTCTGGTTCTTTGAAAATTTAAATTTCTATTACAAATATTTAGGTTAAAGAAACCCACTTGAGTCACTGATCTCATTGATTTTATACAGGTTATATTACTTAAATTGATGAGGATGCATTCTTTTATTCAAACATGAAGCATAGGACTTTTTAGGATGTAATTTTTGCACAGTGCTAAAATAATTGTTCCCAAGGGATTTACAAAGGTCATTTTGAAATTATACCATAATTTGCAGAAACCACTTAAATGAAAATCAGGCAGAACAAAACATCTAGGGGTCCATTATTCTGGGACGATGTGCAAAAGGAATAATAGACGTGGTATCTACCTCTTCTGTTAGAGAGACATGAGCATTTCACTTTTCATTCATTGTAATAAAAAGGTCCCCTAATGCCCACCACTGACGATTCTATTTTATCTAATTGCTTTGTTTTATCGGCTATGGAAAAATATATATTCTGCATTAATATTCCCATTAGTGCTTTCAGAAGAAATGTCAGAATAATTAAATTCCTCAATGATCAGTATTTTGTCTTTTTTTGTCAGGTCCTTCCTGTACTTACACTGCCATGCACTGCCATGCTCTTTTTCAAATTTACAGCAAGGTCAGGTACTAAGACAAAATTTTGCTTAGTATGAAGCTTTGCTTAGGAGGGACTTTTAAGCCCGTAGAAATATGTTCATGTAATAGAACCAACAGCACAGTGTTTGTTCAGAAAAACAGAAGAACCTCCTTCAGTAAAAACCTTTGACAATGATAATACCATCCAAAGAACAAAAATATCACCAGGTTCCCTATTTATAACACCAGTCTCACTCATAAGCTTCAATGCTTCCCGGGGAGTCCTACATGGGCAGTGAAAGCTATAGACCTCAAGTGGGCTGAGCCAAACTCTGAAGAATCCTGTGTCTTGGAATGTGGCTGATAGTAGATGGAATTTAAGTGAAGGTGCTCAGTCATAAATTCCAAGTAGCCAACTCCAAAATTTTCAAAAAAAGAACTTCCAATTCCTACACAAAACTTTCTGTGATGGAAAGTATGCAAACATAGCTCAAAAACACATATGAAAGCTGACTAATAAATAATTTGAGAAGATGAATAAAAAGATAAAACAAAGTATTTGGGAAAAATCACAAAGCATGGCAAAATATTTTTCATTTTAATGGATTATGGATGATAAACACTGTTTTTCTCTTAGATCAAGTTTGAGTATTCTTCAGGTGCCCAGTAGTTCCTGTATCTTCATACCTGAAGTCCTCTGTGAAACTGTGCCTGCACAAGCTCTGCTCTTCACAGTGATGATAAGAATATAGCCCTTTTGTTGAGATTTGTCAGATTATTTCAACCAATTTGTTATTGGCTCTATCACACAAAGAAATTTCATTTTCTATCTTGGAAGAGCTTGATTCTACTAAGTCAGCAGTATCTAAGCGCAGAGTAAGAAACCAATAGATTTCTTACCCTTGTCTCCAGCCAAGATCCTGAATATATCTGCAACTGCTTTCAAAGAGTTCAGTTTTTCTGAAGATTAATTCTATGATCCCAGTTCTATCAGAGTGAGAAAATGCAGAATAAAAGACAAAAAAAAATCCTGGGACAATTAGTATGGTGGTCTTCTGTCAGGAGCATGAAATTCATTCTTGAAGGAAGGGGAAACCTAAAGTACTTCTGGCTCCTGCTTTTTCTTTAATTTCAATAGTGCTTTACGTTTGTAACTTCCAACAGAAATCTGCACACTGCAAAGTAGCCTACTGAAATCATATTGAAACGGAGAAGACAGATGTACTGATATCACTGATTAATTCAGCCATATTAATTTGGTTGACTGCTGGGTGTGAGAATGAGCCAGTGTAGCCACCAGTCTGCCTGCTTCTTGTTATTAATAGCCTTGTACTTCCTGCTGATTCTTGCAACTCCTCGTGTACCAGCTTCCTGATGGGAAGCTGGTAGAAACTTGATCTGTGACTCTCATCAGAGTGTATCAACTCGGAGACCTGCTCTTTTGATACTTATAAAAAGTTAAAATGTGCACATGCATCCATGTGTACATGCATCCATGCATCCATGCATGCATCTCAGTAGAATAATATTACTTGGATAGAAAGCAACAAGTATGATAATGTTAAAAAAAAGAACAAAATGTTGGCAGCAATTTCCAGTAAGGAAGGCAAAATTATTTCTTTGCATCTCCTACTATCTCTTTGTGACTGGGTACTGAAGAGTAGCACTGAAACAATAGTTAATTAGCATTACCACACAGGAGCATGAAGTAGAATGTGCTAACTGTATTTTTCTTTCTCTTAAAGGTTTTAAAGAAACAGATCCTACAGATTCAATACTGAAAAAAGAACCCCAAATCCTACAAGATTTCACTGGGAACAGGAGGCGGGGAAAGGAAGAGAAGGAGGCAGCCCTTCTGCCTCAATCAATGATGTTGCTTTTAATAAGGGAGGACAACACCACCACTTACAACAAACAGAGAGCGTGAGCCTGCCACTGGTTGAACAGCAGTACTAGAGGATTTAACCATGAGGCCACTGTATCAGGAACATCAGTAGAGAATTTTTTAAATTTACATGTTTGCTCTGCTCAGATCTGAATCTCTATGTAACTAGATTTTGTATCAAAAAGCCAGTCTGGCTCACTCAGCTCCTTCAGAATCTGAGTTGAAAGAGAGCTAAACCCACCACCTTCCAAGCAACCTGATAAATAGGGCATTCTTTTCAAAAATAGAATGGACTACTACTTTAATTGGACACCAGGACAAATTCTACTGTTCTGAGGTCCTTTGCACAGAGCAAGGTGAGTGCCTGCACTGCACATTGAGTGGCCTGGTGGCTCCCAAGGGGAGTGTCATAGGTCATATCTCCTCCATGATCTGAGCCATGACAGTGCTGCAGCTCGTGCCTTTAATTGCCTTATGAGCTTCCCACCACGCGCCATCTCGTACATCAGCCTCATTTGCTGGTGAGTGCTTGAGTACTTCTGTGTAATGTACAATGCTATTTTATTTCAAATTGGCACTACTTAATGCTTACAATACGTATGAAAGCAAAATTGCACAGTGCTCAAATCATTGAGAGGTTAAATGCACTACCTCTATTTACTGACATTTTGAGTTCTTAGATCTGGAATATGCAGCTCATCAACTGCCTTAGAGGCTTTTTGCCAGCAAAAGTCTGAGGCCTATTTCTCAAGTATCAATAATGCCTTAAAGCTCCTATATATTAGATGATATAGACTATATTACCAAATATTTCTACTGAATGAAATATTGAAGATTGGACTGTTATGAATCAGGCACATGGTCAAGGAAACTGCCCCACAAGAGCCAGAAAACAAGAATGACATGAGAAACAGGGGCATGGCACACATACCCCTCAGCTGATATGAGCATAGAAAAACTGTCATGGTTTGTTTTGGGTTTTATATTAAAACAGGAAGCTGGTTGGCACAAATAATAGCTTGTCTCCAGTGAAAAGTGCAGCATACTGGTCTGGCCATGATAGATGCAGTTTGGGATAAGCCTGGTTCATTTATTTTCTAAATGATTGAACATACATTGAGACCAGGTGCAAATAAGAAGTGATAAATCACGCTGGGTGTCCTAGGTTATGTACAGAACTTTGCAGTAGTCATTAGACCTAATTTGTTTTGCACATTCAAACATAAGCTTCAAGTCAGACTGTCCTGCACACTGAATTATCTGTATTATTGATCACTGTCATTGTGTAGTTATTTAGAATTGAAGAGTTGGACTCTTGATTCATTGATTCATTAAGAGCTTTTGGCAATTTTTCATTTCACTAGTTTTTGATCATGCAGGTATGTCCTTGAAATGACATTATGGCAGAGCCGAAGATGCAATTAAATTTCAGTATTTTTCTGATAGCTTCAGGCTACTATCTCAGGTTGCTTTCTAGTATAGGATATTTTAATTTGAAACTAAAATACATTCTGAAATGTGTTTTCAAGGTAAAGAGAGACCAAACTTCTTTATATTAGCCATTTCTGTACTTCAGGCCAGCGTAAATATCTTTTCTTTATTCTGAGGTGATATTATATAAATTCCCAAACAGTGTTTCAAAAGCATGTAAGAACCATTAACAACTGGACCATACCTCCAGAACTCATCTGATGAACTGGCAAAAATCCCTGTACTTTTAAAAATGCAGATAACTTCCATTACTAGACTAACTTAGAGCTGTAATTTAGAACTCTTGGACATCTCATTGGACAAATCTCCTATTGACTTCAAAGACTGGTGTAGTAGACCAAAAGTCTTTATACCATTCCTGAATATTTTCCAAACCAGCCCCTGCATGTGCTTTCATGTGTAAAGAACTCCAACGTTGAGACCTTTGGGAAGATAAACCTGCTGCTCATCCTGTGTTTCGTCCCTATGTTGGCTTTGCATGGCCACACTGTGGTAGGCGGGGGATACAGAGGTGGTTTCTGTGAGAAGCTGCTGGAAGTTTCCTCCATGTATGACAGAGCCAATTTCAGGTGGCTTCAAGATGAATGTGCCACTGGCCAAGGCTGAGCACAGCAAGCAGTGGTGGTAACACCTCTGTGATAACATATTTAAGAAGGAGAAAAAGTTATTGCGCAGAAGTGATTGTGGCCAGAGAAGGGAAGAGTGAGAGTATGTGAGAAGAACAACTCTGCAGACATCAAGATCAGCACAGAAGGAGGGGAAGGAGCTGCTCCAGGCCCTGGAGATAAGGTTCCCCTGCAGCCCATGGAGAAGCTGCTATGCTCCTGCAGCCCATGGAGGATCACAGGGATGCAGAGATCCACCCACAGCCCACAGAGGAACCCCTGCTGGAGCAGGTGAACACCTAAGAGGAGGCTGTGCTCCCATGGGAGGCCTGTGCTGGAGCAGAGCCCTGGCAGGGAGCTGCAGACCCATGGAGAGAGGAGCCCACACTGGAGCAGATTTCATGGTAGGGTTTGTGACCCCATGGGGGACCCGTGCTGGAGCAGCCTGTCCTTGAAGTACTGACCCCATGGAACAGTGATCCACGTTGCAGCAGTTCATGGAGAACTGTTGCCCGTGGGATGGACTCACACTGGAGAAGTTTATGGAGGGCTGCCTCCTGTGGGAGGGACCCTATGCTGGAGCAGGGGAAGGATTCTTCTCCCTGAGCAGTGGCAGGAACAGCATTTGATGAATTGACCATAAGCCCCCTTCCATATCTCCCTGCCCCTCTGCAGGGAAGAAGGTAGAGCCCGGGTCGGATGGAGGAGTGAGAGAAGGAGATTTATTTTACTTCTCATTATCCTGCTCTGATTTTTTTAGTAATGAATTCAATTAATATCCCCAATCTGAGTCAGTTTTTCCTGTGATGGTATTTGGTGAGTGACCTCTCCCAGTCCTTATCTCAACACAGGAAGCTCCATATTTTCTTTCCCTCTCCAGCTGTGGAGAGGAGTGATAGAGAGGCTTTGGTGGCTGTCTGGCATCCAGCCAGCATCAACCCACTACAGGAGTGAGTACCAGAGTGCTCCCCAAGAGGATAAGCATGCTTCCATAAATTTCTGAAGGGGCAGACTGTGAGGTTCTGAAACAGATTTCTAACAGGTTAAAGGCATGGGTCCTGGGATTTTGAGCAGGCCAGTTTGTAATATACAGTTTCAAGCTTTAGTGTTCTCTTTCAAAAAATCATCAGTGGTAAAAGTGTATGTTGCTATGGAGCACAACAGCAATACTAATTTATTAAAAATGAATCTATTTTTTCCTTTGTAAGATTTGGAACCCAAGAGGTCATTTCAGATCCATTCCAAACCCTGCTATTTCAATCATAAGTGTGAAAAGTGCAGAAATAATGTACTTCCTCTGCTTGGACCATCTGACAGGTTTCTGAGCTTTGCAGTTTGTTCTTCTTCAGAGTCACTCTTCAAATTATACCAAATACATATTTCTGAACTCTGCAGCAGTTACATGATTAGTTAACATGTTAAAAAATAGAACAATAGAAATGCAGAGGTTCTACTTATAAAGGTTGAGGCTTCACATTAATAACAAAATAATTAGGAAGTCTAGAGAATGGAAGTATAAATAAACACTCTTTTTTTCTACAATGTGTGACTGGAGTTTCCATCTTCTGATGTTTTTCTGAGGTGCATCTCTGTAAAACACTTAAATGCAATTGGTCAGCTACCCTTTGATGCCTGACAGAAGGATTATAAAGCAAAAAAATAAGGCTCTTACAATACCCTGCAAACAAGGAAATGGTCACTTCTTGTAAAATTGTATCAGACTTGCTTCTTGAAAGTAAGACAAGCTGTACTGAAACTTCACTGAGGAGGGATTTCTGCCAGACTAATAGCTAATTAGCCAGAATGGCTGTTCCTTGGACATGACACCATTAGATGGTCCCCTTGACAACTGTGACTAAGGACACAAGCAGCTGTGGGTATGGTCCTTAAATCCCCAGGAGCCTTGAGTCAGTGCTCATTGAAGCAAGCACTCATTGGCTTTATGTGGAAAGACATTTACAGCTAAACAGTCACTAATGCATCTACATCAGGAATGGCAAAAGTGTGATATATATTTATATACGTAAGGTAATGAATTACTTTCAAGATTAAGCTGCTGCTAATTTTTTTATTCACATACAAGAAATCAGAAGAACAGCTTGTTAGTCAAATCTGATCCCCAGGTATTACTACCAATATGCTGCTCTTCATAGGCTTCTGGAGTCACTTATGTAAGACCCTGTGTGGTGGTTACTCCTTTAAGTAAAAGTTCAGAATTTTCATGAGCAGGAATACGAAGCATGCTGGATGAGAACTAAGCACCCAGCCTGCAAAACCCTTTGCTAGTAGCCCAAAAGACCTCAGCCTGCATCTTGGAGCTAAGCTGAAGGTAGCTGATGACTACACCCAGAGGATACAGGCTCACATCTTATACCTACAAGTTCTTAAATCTTGGGTTTTTCTCATTTCCAGTCCCGAAATTAATGAGAGTTTACTAATTAAATATGAAATACTTTTTAATTAAATGAATATTATATGTGTTTGCATTTCCATTTTTCAAAACTTCTCCCCACTCTGAGATTGTTGTATTCATATACACACTATGACAATGCACAGTATAATAAGGTAAAAACTCATCAAAATTATTTCCATACAAAACAAATCAATATGCAAATAACAGGTCCCAATTTATCCATTTAGCCAATACCATGAGTGATTTAAACAGCAGTGCTGCAGGCCATTTGAATACAAATGAAAGGAAACAGCTGGTGATACACAATTGCACATGGGAAACTTTTTCAATAATGGATTTTTTTCATCATCAAATTGCTCAGAAAGTATTTTTTAAATTTTGTTATGCTTAAGTCATTTGAACTTTGAGAGTAGCAAGAAATTACCTGTAGCATTGATTACCACAGGCATGAACCACCAGTACATTGTGATCAGTTGCACTGATACTGTTCTCTGGAAGAAAAGGTTTTGGTTTTGGTATCTTATACACAAACTTTTAGTGACTTGTCTCCTTGAAAAACAGTTGGGCCACATAGCTTTGTGTAACAGTATTTAGGAGCAGTCAGTCCACTAATCATGAAAAAACTCGTATCCATGTGCGAGCACAAAATTCCCCAAAGATCACATTCATTCAATGCAGATCTCTGCCAAAGCATTGCTACAGGTGAGTGTAAGGACGTATTAGGGAAAGGAGCTGGGACCTGCATTTACCCTTTGATTTGGCCAGGTGGTCCCTGCCTCCTTACATTTCCTCTACCAAAACCTCAGGCAAACTGTCAAGAAGAAAAAATTAATCTCTGGGCCCAATCCTCACATACCAAGAAGAAACATTTATAGGGACCAGAAGGGGAGCTAGGCTACCAACAATTTGATGGAATGGTATTCAAGCCACAAATTTGAAATAGATATGCAGAATGTGTGATTCCTCTGAGGTACATTCAGGCTTAGAGACCTTTGGGTTAAAATCTTTATGGAGTCATTGGGGGAAAAGCCTTGCACAGGACACCCCAAAAACTCTGGAATATTAAAATATCATCCAGAGAGTTCTTCTGCTCTGAGACAGGTTCAAGGATATTTTTCCAGGTCCTCCCCATGTATCTCCAGTTTCCTTTTACAACACCTCAAACACAGATCTCTCAATGTTTCTTGCTAACCAGTGAGATAGCCTAAATTCTTTTTCTGCAAGCCAGTCTTCAGCTTTTCCAGTTTTGGTTAAGCCCTACTATCTCTTGTTTTACTCTGTATGCACATAAGGTACATCTGAGCCTACCTCCTTCATAGGAGTCTTTTATATACTAAAATATTGTAAAACATGCTCCTGGTCATGATTTTTTTTTCCTTTTTACAACACTTAATAAAACTCTTTCCTTCAAATTTCCATATAGGTCATGCTTTATTCTTGATGCTTGAAAACAGATAAAAATCAGATAATTTATCAACTTTTCTTTTTTAAAGTTTTTGTTCTTTGTCTTTTCTTAGAAAAATTATTCTTTGTGAATTTGTCTGGCTTTTCTCTGAGTAGCTGGATATCAGTATTCCATCTGAGAAATCACTAATGCTGAGAATATAAAATGAGTTTCCAGTTTCCTCATTGTATTATTTAATGTGTATTTAGTCTCTGGTCCACAATAAACAATCATCCCTTCCACACTTCCTGCAGCCTGACCAGATTTTCCTCTATTTTTTACTTCTGTCATTCTTTTTAGAAGCAGTACTTTGTACTCAGCTTTACAGAATATCACCTCAGTGGTTTGGGGCTATTTCTCCAAGTTATCCCGATCACTTTGAATTGGACACTTTTTAAAAAGCATTTGCAGTTGTTTTCCCCTTTGGTGTCATCTCTAGATTCTTGAAGAAGATTATTGTCCATCATCCTAACGTTTAATGCTGGAATTGCCTATCACCGAGTCAAGAAGGGAGACTCGTGGGCCCCTCCTTGATATGCCCTCGAGTTTGACAGAATCCTGTAATCACTCTTTGACAGCAGTTTGGAGCAGTGGTGCACTCACCCCATAATAATTTAACGGGTTATGATCCATGTATAACTGTGATTAAGGCACTGCTCACAGTATTAAATTAGACTTTTAAAGCCTCGAGATTGGCATTTGCGTTCTTCCTCCCCTAGCACCCCCCATTCGTGATGGCAGTATAAGCCAGAAGAAAGGTTGTGTGCATCCTATTCATCTTAACATAAGATTTGCTTGTAGCAAAATCTGAATTCAGATTTCCCTGGATTTAAAGTGCTGATTTTAAGAAATTTCTAACGCCTAGATACTTCCTTGTGCCCACACAATTACTTGCTTCATTTTATCTGCCTGTTTTTTCTTAGTATTTCTTCATCAGAGGAAAAAAAAAATTAACATATGTTATTCCTTAATACTGAGAAAGAAATTCAAACACTACTGAAGTGAATTTCTGGGTCTGACAATGAAAGAATGATGATAAGATTACTACATTTGAAGTTATGTTGGAGGTTAAAACACCCAAGGCTGGATTTTCCACAGCAGCAGTGCACTGTAGAGCCTGCAGGAATGTGATGACTTTGGCAGAACTGGGAGGGAGCAGGCAGCTGAGTCCTGGAAAAGGCCTTCTGCACCCTGAAGCAGCTGCTTCCACTTGTTTCCCTCCTTTCCTGCCTGCACACCTCTTCCATACGGGATGGCACTGGCATCCTGGCTTCACCTTACCAGCATGGGGACAGGTACAGGACAGAAGAAGTCATCTGCAAACCTTGGCAGAGCAGCACAAAGCAGGCAGCCAAGCCCTGCACTTTGGTTTAAGCTCCTGGCTTGGAGAGCTGTGGAAGGAGTGGCAAATATTCAAATGCAGTCTTTAAATATTTGGGATTGCTGGAGGAAGCGATTTCCCAGAACTTCTGGTGCATGTGGCCAGCCCTCATCCTCTGACTGTGGTGTTGCTGCTGAGAGAGCTTCATTGCTAATTAGGGGTAACCGAATGCCTGAATGATGACGGCACAAACAGCCTGTTTGAAAACACCTGAGTTTTGCTCTGGCCAAGCCCACAGCCAAGTATCCGCTTCTCAAAATTGTGATCCATGGACACTGGAGTTTGTGGCCTTTCTTATGAGTACACTGCAAACAATAACTAAACATCCTTCTCAGCACAAGCCCCATAAATCTGTTGCTAGTAGCCTGAAATATACCAAGTTACAAATAAATCCAAATGCTTCACCAAGATGTAGTGGAAATATTTTTATGGAGCCCACAAATGAGAAAAGTTGAACATCTATTGCCGGTTTACCATTGCCGCACCCTAGATATCCCTATATAAATTTATCTTTGTTCCAAACTTGTAGCATATATTAATGATAATGATTATTTTAAATGTTTTTGCTGTTCTATCACATTGATTCAGGGCAAAGAAAATATTGACACAGTTAATACATTTTTAAAGGTGATTTAAATTATTTGCAATTAAACAGTGATCTTATTTGCATTTTTTACAAAAGCTGCTTATATATTCAAAATAAATGCTATTTTGAGAAGGGATAAATATAACATTTTCATTAAAAAAAAAACCACAAAAAATTTTCATAACCTGTTTTTTCTGAGCAGCTTCTTACTGCTTAAAAGATTCCCTAGA
Source organism: Phainopepla nitens (assembly GCA_013400175.1). Taxonomy (NCBI): domain Eukaryota; kingdom Metazoa; phylum Chordata; class Aves; order Passeriformes; family Bombycillidae; genus Phainopepla; species Phainopepla nitens. The sequence continues at coordinate 702,919 of VXBQ01007383.1, forward strand.
CTGTTTTACCTCAATTTCTTCCTTTTTTTATTTATTTAAAATTCTGTGCTTAAAATTTACTATGAAGACAAAACCAGCAAATGTCTTTAAACTAAAAGGAGCTATATAAAGTAAACCAAAATTGTTTTCTTCACTGTGAAGCCACAACATAGCTGTGTACATGAAATGTGAAAGGAAAACCACAAATGAAGTACATAGTGTTATATGTTATCAGCAGAGCCTTGAAACTTGGACATTGAGCTAACCAAATGAGGGTGAAATATGACAAACCTATCAAGACAACAGACTGCAAAAAAAAAAAAAGAGCAGAGTAAAAATATTGCATATAAGTTTAGGGACATATTCTGCCATTCTTAATTAAAGGGTGCAGAATTCTACTCAGAGAGGGCATTAGCTTGTGAGTAATGTCTTCCATTTCAATTTATTCCTTGCATACGGAAGATGGAATTTGTTAACAAACTGTTGAACATCAGAAAGCCTGTAAGAAGAGATGTTATTTGTCCAGGTTGTCTGAACTCACAAAAGAATTCTGTTTACTCTGTTGCAAATAAAAATACATAGTTGCTCAGTGATATTAGCTCCCAAAATGGAAAAAACAAAGCACTGAGCATTGGTCCAGTTTATGCAATTGCTGGGCTGACTCCAGAACACAAATTTAGCTAAATTCATTTTAAACAGAAGGATAAAACTTTAAAATTATCATGATACACAGCTAGAATCATCAGGATTTCTTTAAAGAAAAGTATTCATTCACATGTAGAATCAAATTCTTCAAAGGCATCTCAAATGAGGATTCCCAAAGGAATACAATTTTTAAAATTTTATATTTATATGCATATATGTATTTTTTTTTCTCTGAACACAATGTAATTGTTCTACTAACTGGGTCACACTAAACATCTAATCAGGAGCAAAAAGTCTCACTACCCCTAAAGTAATTCCTAACTAAACTCTTAGGTAGTTTTTATGGGAATACAGATGTCATGAACACAGCACACACTGATGCAATTTCAATTGCATGTATCTTAAACTCAGTTACAAGGATTCAAAGATGCCTGTAAAATAGTCATCTTCCCTCACCACACACATGGCTCTCTCACACAGGTCTCTGTATTTAGCATAGCACTCTACTTTGGTAAGAAATCTGATGACAAAATGAAGCAATAATCTGATTATACCATCTCTTACTGGTACATGCCCATGTGTTTCATCCCCCCTAGTACTGCCCACTCATGCCTTCTGGCATCAGCTTCAAGGAGGAAATCTTATGATAGCCCATCTAATTAAAAGCATTCCAAAGGGAGAAAACAGTGTGTAACAACATGCAAAAGGCACTGAAAGGTACAGAGGGGGAGAAAAAATAAAAGGATTAAAGTGACAAGGCTAGAGATTATCTTGAGCAGCTAAGCTAGTTCAAAGGTGTATGGTGCATGAACAACTGCAACCAAAGTCTTTCAAACGTGGCTTTAGAAGCTTATAGAATCTTTTAGAGTACAGTGCATTTTTTTTTTCTTCTCATGTTAGGCTTGTATCTTAGTTGTAATCCAGCATGAGGAGGAGGAAATTGTTTATAAAGAATAGACAAAATCTCAGTAAGTGGGAGGAGAATTTATGGAAAGAGAAAAAAAGCCAGATATACAAACAAGGAATTTGGGATAGGATCTAGGCAGCAATAAAAGTAGATTTTTGGAGAGGGGAGATATCAGGGGGACAAAGAAAGGAAGGAGACAGAGTAAAGAAAAAGTAGTATGTTCATGATTATCTTCATAAATCCCATTTATACCATGGAAGTATGGCAACCTTGAATCTCCATTAGCTTATCATTGCTTTTAAGCTTTCTAACTTTATCAAGATAAGCCATAAAAATTTTTTAAAAAGTGTTCTGCTCAATTACATTTTTTTCTTTACACATTAATGGATGTATAATACCTCACCCTGACTGACTCAAGAAAACTGTGTAAGAAGGAATAAAGTAGGTGTCATATGCTCTTCTTTTGTCTTAGACTGTTTGTCTTTCCAGAAATACAAGAATTTCGTTTTTTTTTTTTGTTGTTCTCCAATCTTTTTATAACATATGCTGATTTTATTCTGGTTTTAGCTATTTTGTTCAATATTTTTACAATAAGATGGTATCAAAAGGATATTATTACTTGTAGCTCTGAAAAGGCTAGGTGTAGACCAGCATGAAGAAAAGAAAGGAGATTTGTTTTTATTCAAATTGAAACATCGAGAAATATGGAGAATATAATTCCTAGGCCAATCACTACTACTTGCCTAAAAATTTGGCTAGGAAAGTAAAACTTCCTAAAATTGCTCAGCTGCAGTTTTTCATACACAGAGGCACATTCAGCAAGAGAAGTCCTAGACAGCTGAAATATTAGAGTGGTTTTATGGAGATCCAGAGCCTAATTTTGACAAATAAAAAGAGAACATATTTCTACTTTTATTAAGGTACGCTGTCAATGTCACGCTGGCCATAGCTGCTTCACTCTCTGTACTGTTCATTGATTTCTTCAAAATTCATCCTCTCAGAGAAGCTGAAAACTGTTTCAATTAGGTAAAACTCCCCTTTAGACCTCCTTTAGTACTAAAGTGGGTTGCTGTTTTCCTACACAGAATCTTCATAACTTCCAGGATCTTACCCAGTCAAAAATGTCTGGATGTGTTTCTTAATTAAAGCCTTTGCACTCAGGCTTTGCCTTTCCTTTCCTCTACTCCAATTTCTCCTTCCACATCCCACCCCTCAGTAGCCATCAACAATTTCTTTTTATCCAGGGGAGTAGAGAAAGGAATACATTTTCACAGTCAGACTGAATGTCATGTCCAGCTGCCTTCAAAAGGCAGAAGTTTACAGTATACATTCTGCCACATCGCTTCATAAGCGTTGCACTTTTTCAAGAGGCAAGTATCGACAAGTTCCCATCAGGTGTGCTAGGGTTCGCAGAAGCTGTAGAAACTCTTCACATTGCTTGGAGAAAGATTAATTTTTTTTACACGCAAGAGAGATTAAAAGCTGATGCTTCCCTTTTGTTCTTACTTTATTTCCTACCATAACCAAATCAATTTTGTTGCCCAGTGCATGAGGAGTAATCTCAGCTAGTTGTAAACTACTGGAAAAAAAAAAGAAGGAAACAGTAAGTGGGCAAAATTTCTGTGGCCTTCAAATATTTTCTATGTGGAAACATTCTGCCTTTGAGAAGAACTACTTTTCTTCATAATCTGCATTTCCCCTCAGAGGAGAACTGCCCTGCCCCAATTATCCACAGAAGCAAAGCCTAGTCATTCCCAATTTGTGTCTTTGCCCAGTAATAAGTCTGTGATTGAAAGTAAAAAGTGCTGTGCCTTTTGACTTCTGTAATAGATGGTGGAATTGATCTATTATTTAAGCATAAGACATTCATTGTAAACAGAGTAATGGAGACCTGAAAGATCTTTTTCCTTGAATCTACCCAAAGATTTCTCAGACGAGGAAACCAAAACAGGAAGTGAATTGCTTTTATGACATGTGATGGTAAACAAAACAGAAGAACAGAAAGGGACTAATGGCTGAATGGCTGGGCCTGTGCCTTACATAATTTTATTACGCCATTTCTTTCAAAATAGGAGAAACCTTTCTTTCAAAATGAGTTTTGAATTCCCGTCAAAAGGAGGGAATTGCTTGTGATTTGCAGCAGTACACCAGGGCCAGGCCCTGCTAGCTGTGCATGTATGGCAGAGAGAGCAGTCCCACTGATGTCTGGCAGCAGCTTCCCACATGGGTTCTTGTATGAAAAAGGAGTAAGGAAAGGAGAATTTGTCTGGGACTCTGCTGAAAGGTGTGAAGCAAGGGGACCTGCTTACAAGTGTTCTGCACATTAGAGAGTGAGGTCAGTCTTTAACATCTCTCTGTGCTTGTTGCAGAGCTGCAGCAATGGAACCACCTGCTAGTGGCCAGCCAAAACAGCCAGGACAGCAACGAGATGCCCTTGCTGGCAGCCAGTGGGAAGGAATGCAGAGCATTTGGCTGTGTCTGGGGACCAGCTCCCACAACACTGGCAGCTGCCATTTAAGCCCAGCTTGCTGCCCTGAGCTCCAGTATCCACATAGAGATCCAAGCCTGCAAGTGACATTACCTTCCTCACAGTGGGGCAGGAAAACAAACAGCTGGTCTGTGAGGTGCTACACCAAGAAAAACACCTTTCTGAAAGCAGGTTCTGAACATTCATCTACCTTGTGTTCTTCCTTTCTCCCTTTAATAACACATAATCCATAAGTAAAAAAGATTACAGGTTGCACCAGAAGAGATATAACTTCATGTTGCATCAAAATGTGAAATTTTAATTTTATGGGTGGAACATGGTCTGGTTTTTAATAGCAACATTTCTGAATCTTGTAAAAGCTATTATTGCTCTCAACACACTCCTAGAAAAATTGCTACAGATGTTCAGAAAGGGGTGAAGCAGGGGAATATGTAATTATTTTTTGAAAGGGAATTAAAGAAGTTAATGTTTTCATAGTCTTTTGTATTTTAATTCAATGTAAAATTAATATTCTAAACATTTTCATGTAGTCCTATTTTGACAGACGGCATCAAAACTAAGTAAATCAATGTATACTCTGGTTGTTACAGAAGAGAAATGAACCTGTCTAGTCAAGCTCATGTCCTACTCTGAGACAACCAGCTATGCAATTCAGTTTTTAAAATTTACAAACATTTATAATTAAAACCACTAACTAATACACAAGTTTTTAATCCATAGATTTAGTTGACATCCACTAGGAAATCTGACCGACTGTGTCTGATTTACAGGTAAAATTACAGACATATGAGGGTTTTGTTGCTGATGATGTTGCTTTTATTATTTAGCCTGCATTAATAGTTGCAAATGCTTTTCAAAACAGTGTTTGCATCAATAAAAATTATTTTGAAGTAGCCAAGAAAGTTCAATGATTTGGATGAATACATTATAGAGAAAAAATGAGCCAAGTACAAAACCCTCTTTTACAAACTGAGCATCAGGTTTTAAAAGATAGGAACTTTGCAATAGGCAGCTTAATCCATTTTGAAATATCTAAATAAAACTTGTTTTCAAAAGTACAGAGCATGCCACATTTTCCACTAATTTCCCTAAGCACTGCTACAATAATAATTCTGCTTCAAGTAGATATGGGGGTTTGGGAGTTGATCTGTTGACACGGGAACTGTCTTTGGAGCTTAAAATTAAATATTGCTCATTTTCAACAACAGAGAGCACAGAAACAAATGCCAACATTTCTAGGTACAGATACACTTAAAATTAAACCAAAACACAAACGACTATAACATGGCATTTGGCATAAACAACTGCTATTTACACTGGCAGCCTACGAGTGGATTTCAGCCTGTAACAAATCCTGAATGGATTTAAATGACAAACTTTATATTATTATACTCTGTGACATGCTGTGTATCAGATTAGAGTTCTTAACACTCTTTTTTTCCCCCATTTTGTAGTTCTGGCTGGCAGCATATTTGAAGTTTTCCTCCAGAGCTGCTTTTAGCAGAAAGTCGGGGTTTGCTGTCATAGCAGCCCACTTTTCAGCAAAAGATTAAATATTTCTTTTGTCAGAAAATGTGAATACCTGAATACTAAAGAAAAAAAAATCTTCTCAGAACTGCTGTGAAGTATTTCTTGGGAATTTGAGTTTAACTGCCTCAGGTATCCATCAGTAGCAGCACCATGGTGCCTTGGGAAGAGGCAAGACTGTAAGTCTTGCTATAAGTACATCAACAGAGGAGAATGTGGACACAAAGCATCAGATGCAAAGCTTCAATAAACATGTAGCCAACTTTGCCAGACAAAATTTTCTAATAGAAATACTTCTATTGTTGACATGTTGAGGTTTTAATGTTTCACTTTTCTTTTTGTTTTTTTTTTTTGGGTTTTTTTTTT